>JAQGAP010000968.1:0-24335 GCA_034697805.1 Orchesella bifasciata | reverse complement strand
CAAACGGCATCGTAAGCTATAAAAAAGCAGTTTATCGCATATGTCGGCCCAAAATTGGTCTGTTTTCTAGGGACGGGCCACCACTACGAAATCGCTGACACTACCTATTTATAGATGATCGGTCTGGCAGTTGATCCACGTTATCTTTTTTCAGCTCATTTCTAATTATTTAAAGGCAGAAAGACCCTTTGAAAACTGTAGTTTTACCTGCGCGCGTACGTCTTGCTTAGAGAAAAAAATGATCGTGGATGTTATATGCTGTAACTTGGCACACCGAATGACTACTACAATAAATGACCCATCGTTCAACAGCCCGAAAAATTATCTTTCAGAACATATGCAGATCATCACAATTTAGGTAGTCGTATTTGAGATTAGCGTAATCAAAGTTGATGCAAGACTTATGATAATCCCTTCGTATGTCTATGTGAAACAATTTTATAATGTAGCTGTATAAATAAAATTTCCACTTTTTCGGGATGAGTTGGGACTTTTCGTAGTTGGCTAGTTGAAAGCAATATTATGGGCGTAAAAAATACACAGACTGAAAATTTCGGAAAACCCTTTGTATGTAAGTATAATTTTTTAAACGGTTTGACTGCAAGAGTTCGCAGGATGCTAAATGCATTTATAAGTTGATTAATTTGTATAGTGTGAGTACAATAATATTTTAGGGTTGAATGCTTTGCTTATTACAGACTCCGTCTAAAGCGGAGTTTTTAAGACGAGAGGATGTATTGATTTTGTCTATGGCGTCTCTGTGTAGTCGGTCTATTCGTCTGTCAATCCGTGGAAACGATAGCGTCCGCACGGTTTAAAATTTTTAATTTCTGTTTTCACTAATCCACACCTTAAGTCAATAGCTTTCTTGAGTTCGGAGATGAGCAAAGTTAGAATGACTTAGCAGGTCAAAGGTCAAGGACAAATTTATTTTTCAAAGCAAATAATAGCATCCAGCATATAAAAATGAAGCTACTGATAAGAGTAGTCCAGTAATGCTAATATCATAGTTCTATGTTAATCCTACATTGTCCTCTTGACCTTTGCAAGACAACAGTCACACCGTTTAGGATTTTTAATTTCCGTCTTTATTAATCAACACAATAGGTTAACAGCCTTACTGAATTCGGAGATGGGCAAAATCGGAATGACCTAACAGTCAAAGTTCATGGTCAAATTTTTTTTCCAAAGAAAACCATAGCATGTAGCATATCAAAATGAAGCTACAGACGAGTGTTGTTCATCGGTCAATAAAATTAGGCAGATTATTTAATGGAATTTATGGAGCCTGTCTCTGAATTCTGATTTTCAGGCAGTTTATTATTACAGACATTATTCAAAGTAATAAAGATTTCTTTGCTGTTTAAAAAAATTGCAATAAACTGATAATGCATTACCTCACATAATGTATGCGGCATGGACATTGGCATACTGAGCAGAAAGGACATTGAGAATCTCTTCTGATTACAATAGCAAAGGATCAATAAATAAACTTAATGCAATGACATGATCACCAAAAATACTACAAATTACAAACGGACAAATGAAAAGGCGGGTGAAAAAGCAGATGAATAAAGCACTATGTCATAAGATTGGTTCACACATGGCCATTTCATGGGGGGTGCAGTCTCGATCCTAATTCGGGAAAGTTTGTTCTTCAACACAAAAAAGTGTTTCTTAACATTATGCTGCTTATCAGTTGGAGTTTTTTCGTTCCCCATATCACCTACTAGCAATGCTCCCAATCGGCTAATACTCAAATAAAAAAAGGTTAAGTTAAGGGTTGCTAGTGTTTGATAATAAAGACGGCAGCCACGGCTTGTCCAATAGCCTTTTTAAAGGGACAAATATAAACGTGAAGATTTAAATAAGAAATCCACGCTATATTTCATATAAAAGCTGCGTATGAGAAAAATGCGAAAAACGATCAGAATCATGAATCTTTTTTATGTTAAAGTTGCGGAAGAAATGTTAGAAACAACAACCTTTTTACAAAGACAAAAAATAATATTTAAAAAATGTATATTTCATACAATGGTATACATACAACGCATATGTACCAATTTTTCCCCAGTTGTACTGTTGTCTAACGTTTTTCATGAGTGGATGAGTATCGCAATCATCTTCTGTAGAGCTGGCGCTTGATGTGTTTTGAAGTACCTGTTACGTTATATCAGCGATTTGATCCATCTCAAATTACATAAATTTACTTAAACAGAAACTCAAACGTAACTAAATATTGTTCTACACCTTACCTTGTCCATTTAAAAAATTATGAATATGAGTCCAGTTTATAAAATCTTAGTACGCCTTGATGAATTTCAAAAGCAAGTAGGTAGTTATGATGACAGAATGGATGACACGCATTTTTCTTTAAGAGTGATGCCGCATAAAGGTATGTAACATGACAGTCAACGATATTATCGTGACTTCATTTTATGTGTAATGCAGTTGCGGACACTGTGTATATTGGTATTGCTACCAATACTGCTCATTATCCTAAAGATAACCTACAAACATAAATGAATAACGTATTTACATGAATCGGAACAGCGTAAATTTATCTACATGAAACTATCTCATCAATATTTATATGTTAAAAAAAGTTTTTAAGAAGACCTTAAGCTATTAGCATGGATTGGAGATTTCATACAAGTAGCGTAAAAGTCTAATTTATATCGCAGATTCACGACGAAGTTTCGAGTAAATCTACATACGCATGTTTTTTAATATATTTCGCGAGCATTTCTATTTTACATACGCACCATTAAATGCATCCCTTTTTTAAACAGCAGACGTACAAACAACAATACACGTATAGCGTTGTTTTACAGGTCGAGTACTAGCTGTCGGTTGCCTTCTAAGTTACCAAAGGTTGCCAACCAAGCAAATTATTTTTTGAAAGAAAAGGTAGCTTAGAGCCTGCATATTATGTTTTTAAATCAGTGAAAGCACACAGAATCACAAAAGCTACTTTTGTCGTCAGTTAGATACTACAACAAGCCGAGAATTACTCAATGTGAGAGCTTTTCAAATTCTTTATTTGCTTGACAATTAACAGGGAACCACCAAAGAAACCCCCGGAGTGACACTAACAAGTCAAAGTTTGAGGACCTTCTTCTGATAATGAATCTTCTTTAATGCTTTAGCCTAGGAACTCTTAATCTCGATCCTTGTACATTCTTTTTTGTAATCCACAATTCTGGATTCGGATAACTCATTATATTAAAAATGACGGTGATTGTGTTATCGTTTTGACTTTTGTCTAGAAATATGAAAAACTATAATATTTCCCGAGTTTTTGACTTTCGTCGAGACATGAAAAACATAAAAAATTGATAATGGGTTTTCAAAACCGATATCATTGTATTTTGAAAACTTAATTATGCTTACAATACTTAGGTATATTTTCCCATGTTAAATCTCATACGAAAATCGGATTTTTCATATTTTCAAAAAATCGACATGAATACTCATTGTGACTTAGTATTCAATATACGTGATAAAACACGTAAATCGAGCATGCTTACCAAATTTTAGGTCAATCGGAGCCAAACTCGGTTATACTATCCCTCGTAAGTGTATGTTGAGTTGCTCGAAAGTTTAACTGGTTATTAATTGGTTCATGTTTTGTTGATTGTTGTTTGAAGTCTACAATAATTCATGTAATGCAAGAAGTACATATATATAGTTAAGTTAAATGCATAACAAAGATACAATGGGTACGATTGTATGTAGATAGTTGTGCTTTTTATGCATATCAGGCTACACCGAAGAATTTATGATAGTTGAGTATAAATGATGATTATAAAATCTGTAACGATAATGATTGTTCGCGTGAAGATTTTATTGCAATAAAATAGATTTATGGTATACGTTTAAGTAACAGATAAAATATATTCAGTTATAATTGTAGCAGGTTTAGATTCCAGACTGATTTATTGATTGAAGTTAAACTGTCATTTCGGCAATCTGAAAACAAAATCAGATGAAATTAGTATATTCGATATAAGTATATGTATCTGATTGTTTTTACTAAGAAAAAGCATACCCCTTTTCTAAGTTCTGTTATAGCCTTCTTACTAATTCGCATGCTTTCTTCAGTGATACTCAGATTTTCTTTAACATTTGAACGACTTTTAGACACAGCTGAAACGTGTAGGATTCCCATATCGTCAATTTCCATTGTGACCTCCACGGCCTCGCTTTTGGCAGGCCCTTCTGGAATTCCGTCCAAAATAAATTTGCCTAGTAACTTATTATCCATGGCCATTGACTCCTCGCCTTGGTAAATATCAATACACATGGCAGTTTGGTTGTCCGATACGGTTTTATAGGATTGCTGAAACTTGGCTGGTATTTTTGTATTTCTGGGAACAATGATGGAGAGCTCATTTGTAACTACTTGCGTTCCCAGTGACATGGGTGTCACGTCTTGTATCGCAAAAAAATCATTTTTTCCATCGGTTTCAGCCCCGTACAATATGGCGGCCTGTCGAGCAGCACCAAATGCAACAGCCTCATCTGCATTTATAGTAAAATTTAGAGGTTTTCCATCAAAATATTCCAACAAAAGTTCCCTAACCCGCGGTATTCTTGTTGAACCACCAACAAGAATCACATCATCAATGTCATCTTTAGTGCTTCCAATGCTTGTAATAGTGTCGTCAATGACGGTAATTGTCTTCTGGAAATCAGTTTCATTTAACGTTTCAAATATTTCTCTTGTCAGCCGTACCTTCAAATCAAGACCTTCATAAAATGCATCAACGGCCACAGTGGTCGTATTTGAGGTTGACAAAACCTGCTTTGCGTTTTCACATCTTTCTTGTAATCTTCGAAGACGACGCCGGGTTTCGTCACGCACTTGCTTTGATGAACTATCTTTGCCTTCCAATACTTTGACATTGTGTTCAGCGGCAAACTGCTCTGCACAGTACTCCATCAAGCGCCTGTCAAAGTCCTCACCTCCCAAATGTCGTTCTCCACCAATCGCCATCACATCAATGCCAGTCTGAACGTTTATAATCGCAACATCAAATGTACCCCCACCTAAGTCGTAGATAAGAACCTTTTTTGGAGATTTGTGAATGCGGTTGTTTTTGTACGCAAACGCTGCTGCAGCAGGTTCCGTAAGAATTTGAACTTCTTCGAATCCAGCAATCATACCCGCATCTATTGTAGCTTGACGTTGATCGTTGTCAAAGTACGCAGGAACAGTGATGACAGCTTTTTTAATGGACGACTTTCGCAACATCAGGTATTGTTCGACGCTTTCCCGAAGTCTGGATAACAGATACGCTGAAATACTCTGCGGGGGGTGCAAATGTTTGACTACTTTTATCATTGGTTGCCCTTTATCACCCTTTGTAACCGAGAAAGGCCAGAGTTCAATATCTTTTTGTAGATCTTCATCATTCATAGGTTTTCCTATAATACGTTTTACATCAAAAATTGTATTTTCAGGATTTTCGTACGCTTGGTCCTTTGCTGCGGTTCCGTATGAAATGAATTTTGTTCCATCTTCGCTTATCTCGACATAACTGGGAGTAGTTGTTCGGTTTCCTTGAGTTACATTTGGGACTATAATGACTTTATCCTCATTATACACTGCGACACAGCAGTTGGTTGTTCCAAGATCGATTCCAATGGACGGCTGCATTGTAAGATGTAGACAGCAAAACGTTTGTTATTTGGATGCACGAATTATCTACAAAAAAGTTTTTTAGCATTAGCTTATACCCTTCCTAGTTTGGAAAATTTTATGTCTAAAACGCATGTTTAACTATCATTCTGTAAAAATCCCAATATGGTAAACGTGCTTTAACATTAATATTCCAGTAATTTTATTATACAGAATACATTTTTTTAAACTGTGTTGCAATTTCTATAATTTTTCATTCAATACTTCTTTAATTCAATATTGTAAAATTACCAACAATAAAATACTGTTCCAACATGTATTGCGTTAAATGTTTCAATGCAAACCTAGAACAAAAAAGCTTATAACTAGGTCCAGTTATTCAGTTACAAAAAATTCTGGTAAGACTACACTTAGAACCACTAAGAAAGTAAAACGTAAAACTGGTGTGCACATAATTGTGAGTTCAGACTATTTATGTAGCGATAACGGTTTCTACACGCAAATTTGGATGACAACTTGCGATAACAATTTGCGTAAAAAAGAATACTTTCATATGCATCCTAATGTGCTTAGTCAAATAACTGATAACGAAAGCATTATGATGACTAGAGCTATGCGTTTAGGTTTTTGCAATAATTTATACAGCAACATCCACCACAAACCCAAAATGAATGCTTAAATTATAACTTGATAACGAAAATGATAAGAACCATATTATGTATGTGATGTAAAGTATTCAGTAAAAACTCGATTGAAACCCTTGGGACATGATAGATAAAGTTGAAAGAATTAAAATATATGGGTAAATAATTTTATTTGCCTCGATAAAACCTCTAGTCCTGCACACATGTTTACAAATCTCAATTGAAAATATTTCATAGTAAAAACTGATAAACGACTTTATATATTGTAATTGCACTTCTTGATACCGCCTCATTTTATATTAAAATATTTTGATCCGGGTTTTAAAATTAAAATTGCCCGCCTTAAATAAATTTCTCCAATGTCCGGAAGAAAAATTCGATTGAAAAACAAATTTACTGGTAACAGATAACGGGTCTCGTCAACCTACCCCTCACTCTAAAACCAAAATGATACGAGTCATCCTTTGGAAAATAATCAGCCGTAAAAGCATCAAGTTGCGCAACAGCATAAAAAACATTTGTCTGATATTGATGTATTAGACAGGTTAACTGAATCCGCAATCAAGACATCGGGTAAAATTAAATATTGCCCTCTTTCCATTTGTGCAATAAAAATTTCATCACCAGGACATTTTACTATTAGTAACTCCTTTCCAAACGCTTGCTGAATTTTCTGTCACAATTATAATTTTTGATTGTTTGTACTATACATATTCGCCTGTCACGTAACGAATTCAATTTATTTATAATGGTTTTATGCAGTATAAATAAAATCAGTACCAGGGTGAGAATAAAATGCAATGTTTATGTAATTTTAAGTTCATGCGTCGTTAGATAGGTGTCTTTGCGCAGTAAAAATGAGCTTTAGTCGTCGATTTCGTAGCAAAAATTTTTTATTGCATGATTCAATTGTAGTTGTCAAGTCAATCCTACACATAGCATTTTTTAAAACTATCACTAGCCTTTCATTTAATGCAACCTTGTGCCTGGAACGTTAAAATGTTCGCGGAAAAACTATTCACTAAATCACAAGTAGCAAGGACGATGTAAGTTACAACAACCAATCGCTTAAAGAATTGTTACACGGAGAGGATCTTTTTAGATTTGTTTTGAATTAGTAAAGACATATTTCGAAAGATGCGTGCATTTAAAATAGAATAAAATATTTTTTAATCAATTTATATTTCGACTAATCCACTATTTTAGGATTTTTGCGAAACTAACCCATTTTAAAGTAACCAGTACATCTTCCTATAATGAAGGGAAACACTAAAGGGAATAATGCAGTGTTATAGCCACCTCCTTCGTGGACAACAACTACACTATTATGTCCCCCGTACTGACACAGAGCCAAGGACGATTAGCAGAACGAGCCTGGAACGCATTTTTGTTACGAAATGGCACAACGAGAATTCGAAGCCCCGGACACATGGCAAGAAGCCTGAAAACTTACTTGCATGGTCTGGCTCGTCCTGCTTAAGCCATAGCGTACTGCCACTTGTAGAATTCTTAAAGCCGTTGCTGATGATTAAACACCACGAACCTCTTTGAGAATTTTGTCATTGATATTGCGTATGTAGTTAATTTGCGTTGTTTCAAAAACGGTTGAATGTAGTACAGACCTTTTCAATTTGGTAGAATTATATCTAAGTTTTATGCTATCCATCCAAGTTGAATTTACCTAAGCAGTGGCCTATTTTTTGTTCAAACCGTTACAATTTAAATGCTTCAGTATCATTTAAACTACAATAGTAGCGTTTATTCGTGATGTATGTCTAGGTTGTATACCAGAAACTGATTATTGTAACATCTGCGGGTTTTGGGGAGACAAGAAGAGTTTGCCCACAGCTCCTGAAATCAGTATACAATAATTAAGGTTTTTGATGTTTGTGAGCACAATGTCATACGACGTGTAATTCATGTTTAAAAATAATGCTAATCTTAATGAGGAAACATATTTGACATTCTAACTGTAAAAACCGAAGTTGAGAAAATTTTGCATTTACGGTCTGCAATCAAGTTTTTATTGCAGTTTTAAGGCACAGCAACTTGTTACGCTCAGTTACTCAATCAAAAGTTGAGGTAAAGAAACTAAACTCGGAACGATCCTAGAAATAGTAGGTTTGCAAAACCAGATTATTTTTCCAGCAAAGCCACATGAGCCATTTACTTCAATTCGGTATTTCCACAGAGGGATTTGGCGTGTTACTCGTAGCATTTCGTATCTCATTTCTTTGACATATTTATGTCAGATATAAGTAGTAAAAAGTTTGGTTGTTACATAACACACTGCGAAGAAAACAGCTAATAGTGACCATTTTGAATTTCGATGATTTTTTTGCAAGAATTTCAGACGTCATAATTCGTAAACGGTTTTCATGTTGTATACTTAGATTTTTTTGATATTTCTGATGCAAAACTCGATGGCTCATATTTATGGCCATGGTCTGCTCTATAACTAAAGATCTACAAAAAGACCGGCAAAAAGTAAGGGTTTTTTAACAAGAGTTAATTTTTACCGCCCCGGGGGCCCCTATTTTCACCAACACAGTATAGGCAATATTCAACACACATTTTTTTACGTAGGAAACTGCTTATGGTGCTGAAAGTACGACATTCCGATGGACTATTCACTTGCATTTAGGTTGCAGTTTTAATTTTTTTAAAAAACCTGTGACATGTAATATTCATGCATAACTTCACGAATTAATGAATTCTTTCATTCTTTTTGAAAAATATCACTAGTAGGGTACATTTGGAACATCTTACATCACATTCAGTAACTAAAACTCATTTCCCCATTGATTTACGAATTTAGCGAAAATTGATTGACTCACAAATCAGAAAGTCTAGTGTCCACTGTGGGCTCACATTTTCTGCACGACAAACAGGTGCCTACGTAAAAAAATGTGTTGAATATTGCCTTTACTGTGTTGGTGCAAATACGGGCCCCCGGCACTGTAAAAATAAACTTTTGTCCACAAATCCCTACTTTTTGCCGTTTTTTTGTAAATCTTTTGTTCTACAGCAGGCCATGGACAAAAAAAGGAGCCATCGAGTTTTGCATCAGACAGAGCACAAAATTTTGAGTGTACGACATGAAAACCGTTTACGAATTATGGCGTTTAAAAAGCTTGATAAAAATCATCAAAATTCAGTGTGGCCGCTATTAGGTGTTTTCGTCGCAGTGTGGAATTATAACTGTCATAGATGGATGCATTCTTACATATTATCTGCCGGGTTATGTTTTCTAATCAGTTGCGTAACTTGTCAGGTCCAGCTATCACACAATCCACAAACAAAAAATTTACGAGTCATCCTTTGGAAATTAATGAGTCGTAAAAGCATCAAGTTGCGTAACAGCATAAAAACCATTTGTCTGACATCGATGTATTAGACAGGATTACTGAATCCGCCATCAAAACCTCCGGTTAAATTTAATCTTGCTCTTTCCTTACATTTGTGCAAAAAAAAATCCACACCAGGAGATTTACTCTTAGTAACTCGTTTCCAAACCCTTTCTGAGTTTTCTGTCACATTTATGATTTTCGATTGTTTGTATTATACATATACGCGTGTCACGTAACGAATTCAAACAATTCGCTGAATGTTCGCAGAAAATCTTTTATCCTAAAGTTCCCTATAATTCACGGTTCAGGTTTACAAACCTAATCCCTTTCCCTTGCATCAGACGTTTTTTAGCACTATTGATAGCTGCATCGCAATTCTCACAATATCCAGGCCGTCAATACATGTTCTGAGTTAAGATACAAGCCATAGAAAGTTCAAGACTATTCTGTTCTATTACACACAATTAGAAATATTGAAGATACCCAATCAACACGTATCTGCACGTTCATATTTGTCCCATGCACATAAACAATCATTAGATATAAACGCGGTGTTTGATGCAAATAGTTTTTATGAAAATTACCCTATTAAGACTTGGCGGGTTTAGGATTTATCCACATGTTCTGGGGACTATGAAAAGTTATGGTATCGAGTTTATGTTTATGGGTTGTGTGATTTTTGTTAATGTAATATTTTGGAAAGTTCTTAATGCACAAAGCTTTTTTTCAAAATAAATATGCGTGTAAATTTTCTTCAACATTGAACAAGTTTTATTGGCTAACGAATAATTTTTAAATGCTAGTTTTAACGGTGGTTATTTACAAGTTTTAATATTTAACATACTGCTTATAGTTGAATGTGATTGCATCATTGAAATGTTAGTCAGTGTGTCGAATCTTCGGTTGCTTTTTACATTTTGGCAAACTGCAAAAAGTCATCATACATTACAATATAAAATATTCAAAAAAAATAGTATTTGTGGATTTTTTATAATTTTTAGTGCTGTAATTTTGTTGCGTTATCGTGGTTTTTACCTCTTTCCGTAGGTCACGAATTTCGTGCTCAGTTATTTTTTGACTTTCTTCTGTTATGGTTATTTCTGCCCTAGCATTACGGCTACTCTGGCTTATCGCTGTGACGTGCAAGATTCCCATTGCATCGATTTCCATTGTTACATCAGCGTTTTCTGAATGTGCTGGTCCTATTGGAAATCCATTCAAGGTAAACTTTCCAATAAATCTATTATCCATGGCTATAGGCTCCTCCCCTTGGTATATTTTAAAGCATAGGGACACTTGATTGTCTTCCATTGTAGTAAAAACTTGTTCTGCTCTGGTTGGAATTTTTGTGTTCCTTGGAACCATCACTACCATATCTTTGTAAGCATTTTCAATTCCCAATGACATGGGAGTTACATCCTGAATAGCAAAGAAATCGTCTTCCACCTTTGCTCCACCTCCAAACAAAATAGCAGCCTGACGCGCAGCACCGTATGCCACAGCTTCATCAGCATTAATAGTGTAGTTTAATGACTTTCCATTAAAATAGTTTTCAAGGAGCTCACGCACACGAGGAATTCTAGTGGATCCTCCTACAAGAATGACGTCATCAATTTCATCCTTCGACATCCCAACACTTTTAATTGTATCATCAATTACGGATATTGTTTTCTTGAAGTCTGCATCATTAAGTGTCTCAAACGTTTCTCTTGTCACTTGAACTTTTAAATCTTTACCATTGTAAAATGCGTCAATTGACACTGTTGTGGAGACAGAGGTTGACAGTGCCTGCTTAGCACTTTCGCAACGTTCTTGGAGCCTTCTAAGACGGCGCCGTGTGTCATCCCGATCTTGTTTTAACATACTATTCTTGCCTTCTAAAATGTTTACATGGTGTTTGAATGCAAACTCTTTGGCACAGTGCTCCATAAGACGTCTGTCAAAATCCTCACCACCGAGATGCCGTTCTCCGCCTATAGCTAAAACATCTATACCGGATTCGACATTAATGATTGCAACATCAAATGTGCCCCCACCTAAATCATATATTAGGACGTTTTTTGGACTTTTTTTAATTCGATTATTTTTATACGCAAATGCGGCAGCCGCAGGCTCAGTGAGTATTTGTACCTCCTCAAATCCAGCTATTATTCCTGCATCAATGGTAGCTTGACGTTGGTCATTATCAAAATAGGCTGGGACCGTAATTACAGCATTCTTGATCGATGATCTTCGTAGCATTAAAAATTGTTCTACACTTTCCCTAAGCCTTGACAGAAGATATGCGGAAATGCTCTGTGGTGGATGGAAGTTTTTTCCAATCTGAATCATAGGTTGACCTTTCTCTCCTTCTTTTACTGTAAAAGGCCATAATTCTATGTCTTTTTGCAAGTCAGCGTCTGACATAGGTTTTCCAAGGATTCGTTTGACGTCAAATACGGTATTTTCCGGATTTGCGAACGCTTGTTCTTTTGCTGATGTGCCGTATGATGTGAACTTGCATCCGTTTTCATTGAATTCAACATAGCTCGGCGTCGTGTTCCGGTTACCTTGGGACACGTTCGGAACAATTATAACGTTGCCTTCAGTAAACACACCAACACAGCAGTTAGTGGTTCCTAAATCTATTCCGATTGCGGGAATCATGGCAATATGCAAGTTTGGTTTTCTTCTGGAAAATATAAATAATTACCAAGTAAAAATGTTTTTCAAATTTCATTTCTACGCATGACATTTTCTTTATCATCGGTAAAATATGTGTTTATACAACACCGATTTGGTTTTTCAATGGCGTTTGTTGAATGCAAATTTCTGTTGATTGATTCAATTCATGCATTTATACAATATTTAGCTACGCTACGTTTTACACTTTCTATTTCGCATATCTGGATATTTCAATCAGCGTATTCAACCAAGTCGAACACTATGCTGTCTAATAAAAGTTGATTATTTTTTGGCAGATTGCCACTGCAATTGTATGTAATTTGTATTTGTTACTTAATTTTACGTTTTCTGTTGAACACAAATACGAATACGTATGTGAGCTTCTCAAGTGAAAAAAACCGAAATCGTATTTTCCTGTCTAAGTTGAAAAAAATATACAGGAAATATAAGCCGGCGTGGTTTTAATTTTTTGCGGGCTATTTTCTTTCTTGAATTTTTACCAGCGGATACCTAAGAAATAGGTCCAAATACCAATAATCACTTCATTTCAGCTTATTCCGGAATTTTAGAGGTTTATTGTTGGTAACACATAAAAAATCGTCCACATAAAATGAAACCAACCTGCATTTTTTCAACATAGGCATGAAAATGCTACTTCGGCTTTTTCACTTGAGAAGCTCACCTATATCTTCGATTTCAGAATACAACTTGGACGTATTGAAATATTTTCTAAGCAACACAAACAAATTGACTTTAAAATCAATTTGATTTATATGGTAAGATTCACATATTGTGGGACATTTTATTAAATATTAGCAAATCATACCTTACTTTTGTGTCTTAATAAAATGCTCATTAATAATTTGCACACAAATCCAGCAACAGGATCAAAAAATTTTTCTCGCAGTCTAGAAATGTGCTTTTAGGTTGTACAATCCTTGCCGGCCATCTAAATCTGCTTACTTTTTGCAATTTTCCTTTTTATTTTGTATTAATTTTACTTTTATTTAGCGTCACTGCACCGACAACTATAGTACACTATTTAAAAATAATTACCTAAATTAGTTGCCACCACCCTTAAAAATATGCAGACGGTCGTACAATGTTAACCTTAACTGGCACAATTTACAACTATAAATGATTTACCTTAAAACGAACTGAAGTATTTGTACTATGGCTTGCAGATGATAACGAATTGGGAAAGCCCACAACAGAACCAAAGATTACCTTCAATCAAGTACCGTAACATAAAACAACTTTTTTTCAAGCAAGCAACATTGCCATCTGGTTCGTAACAGCAAAAACTATTGTTGAAAGTTGCTAGCATTGATGAAGCACGTCAATGCTGAACGTGGACATTAAAAGTACATTGAGATATCTAACAAAATACTATACGCTCCCCAACTTCAGTTGGCATTGATGACGTTTGGGGCATGTTTTATGTGTTAACCATTATGCAAGCTTCGATGAAGAGAGTTGAGACAGCGGTTAATTTTACTACTCCGTACGTTATACTCGGTCTGAATGTTACCCTGCACTATGATTTAATTCGGTCAACGTTTTCTCAAATCGCAAATTCAGCGTAGTTGGGAAAGTCATTTCCAAGTAGTCAACCAACAAAAAGAGTTTGACTTTTCTAAAGTAAAAGGTTTAAAATGCAATAAATTTACTTTCAAGTCTCCACATTGCATTGTACAATTAGCCTTCCATCCATATTTTGTTCCCATTTACATCATTTTTGGCACAACCTTTTCTGCGCATATTGGGAAAACGGAGTAAGCGGGGCTAATGTTATTTTGTTCAACTAAATACAACACCGTTTGGCGATCATTTTGACATACGCAGCAAGGGTGTGAGCCTGTGGGAACATTTTAACGAAGTAACTTTATTCAAAAATTTGGGTAAGAAACAAAAATTCGAAATGATTCTAACCTTCCTTCTTCGTTGGGCTTCCTGATCACAAGTTCAAATTTAACATACATTTCCTCGTGTCGTATTCTACGAGATAAAGTCATTGAAAAAAGGGACAGGTAAAATTGATTTTGTCAGCAAATCTGGGTCGTTTCATCGAGGCAATATACAATGAAATCAGGCCATTTTCACGTCTGACACTGGTAATGCCAACATTATCAAAGCTATACTTCATTAAGCCTTGTAACATGATGATATTCTAAAAATGGAAACATTTGCGGAATCATGTGGACCACATCAGGAACGTATTTTCAATGCCACTAACTGTACCCAACGTAGTAAATTGTGCCAATGCCAGCCTAAATTGTTTCGCTGAAAATATGGGAAAATGAGTATGTCTTTTATGGCCTTTTTTCATTTTAGAGTAAGTAGACGTGAACTGCCTAATATTTAAAACCCGCCAGTAGTACCACTGGAAAGTGGAACAAAAACTATAAATTCGTTTACGTGGGTGGACTTGAAAAAATAAATTGAAAAAAATCGGCTTTGGCCACCCATACTACTTTTCATCACATTGTGGATAGTAGTAATTTCAAAAATTCAAACCGCTGCCTTGGACACAAAAATGCCCATTGAGACTCAATATTGTGGGGATAGTAGTTGTTCATAAGTCTCTACAATTTGGAACACAAGCCTTAATGCCTTATCTACCAAGAGCATTGCTAGTTAGATCATTCCTTTTATAAGACTCAAACGAAAACAAATGGAATTACACTATGTTGCCTTTTTTATTGTTCATTGTATTCTAATCGTTTGATCATAAATGTACTTTACTTATATACAACTATTAAAAATGGCACAACGATGTTTAATCTTACTGTTATCAATTTTGCCTGTCAATGTGCAGCTTTTTATCTGCTAAAATTTACTCCGTACGATTCCTTCACACACACTTCATTTGAGGTTTTGAAGAGCAGTGAACAGGAATCACACGAACTACAACAGAATTGAATGAAGTATTGGTTTTGTATTACAGAGTAAGTTTTCACTCCATTTAAGGATATTCATCAAGTCTTTGGTAGGTGAATTATTAAAATATCTATAAGTTATTATAAAGTACCTCAAGTTGAAATTGGTTGGGGGTTGGTTTATGTTAGACATTACTTCAACAAAGCTCAACTCAACCAGTTTTAAATCGAAATTCGAAAACCACGTCTGGAGGTTGTCTAAATTTTGGACCTGTATCAATCTAACCGCATATCGTTAGTAATGCAAACCAAAAACCAAGCTAATTTAAATAAATTGCTTAAAAAATTGGATTAACCTGGTCAGTATATTGAAATATTAATAGGTTTAATTTGAAGTAAAATCCCCTTGGGTAACTTTGCTTGAAATTGGTAAATGCAATCATTTTTTACCACGCAATAAAGCAAGAATTAACTCTTTTTGCAGATCGAAATAAGCAAAAGGAAAGTTAACCTAAGCGCAGTCGCTTCGCCCAACAAGGTAAGTGATCTTGACGGTATAAATTTGTTTGATCATAAATTATTAAATTGTAATCGCTATGCCTATTAGGCATAGACACATCTAATGTTATGTACATAAAAAGCATATAATCTGGTTTTTGTTGTCAAGTTTATCCGTTTATCTAAAAAGTCCTCGTAAACAAACATAGTCACCTTAAAGTTGCATGTAAACATCATTTGTTCCTTCAGTACACTTTCTTAATTATGATTTGAATCCACAATAAAGTTTGTATTTAAAACCCGTATACGTTTTATGCGAAAAGTGAATTAGTGTTTATGTTTTTATTTACTGTGAACTTTTAAATGAATGCTTTTTTGGTGCTTACGTGCTCGTGATTAATGGTTTAAAAATATGCTGTGAACCATTCCCTAGATAATAACTTATGCGACGTTTGGAAAAGGCATGTTGTCAGTTATGTAGCTAAACAAAGAGTGCTATGAGAATCTGCGTTCTTTAGTTTTAAACTACAGTGAATTGTCTCATACATAAACTTTTCCTTTTTATGACACCATTGGTGAAATGTTTAAATGTTTGCTTTCAATAACGCACTCACGCGGATTTAGTTGTAACATTCCACTTTTAATAGAATTAGGTCAAATCTTAGCGTTCGTTGGCATCACAATGACACCGAAACTCACGATTCGTAAAGGATATTTTTCGGAATAAGCGGTTGACCGTCCACTTTAAATGTTTATGTCAGTCAATTAGACTGGCTAGCCAGTCTAATTGATGGTTTACTGTTGATTGTGAAATGCAAATGACAAAATAACAATCCGTTTATGGTAAAGTAAGTTAATGCAAAATCTACTATTTCTAGAGTGCACATAGTAGTATAATGGCTCATTTTGTGCCACACGACTAAAAATCATTTGAATTGCTGAACTACAGATTTCAACATTTGAGATCGTTTCTGGTCCCAAATAACGTGGGGATTTTGATGCAGTCAGCAAAAAAATCTTAGAAATGTCTTGATTTTGTGGTACACCTAGGTTTATGCGCCAGGAACAGAAATTTTGGATTCTTTTTTTTAAAAAAAAGGTTATTCTGTGAAAGGTCTGAGCAGAGATACCACTTAGGTACATCCATACCAATTAAGTGCACTGTTTTGGCTACAGAATGGCTATTTTGGTTAAGTGGTACCTTTGCCCGGGACGCCAGATATGTGGAGTGTAATACTGAAATTGTTGACTCCAGTGCAAAAATTACAACCGACCTCGCCCCCCTGTAATTCGCAATAAAAAACCTGGTTCGGCTTGTAGGTATAAAGTAATCCTAATGAATGTTACTTGAAGATAAAATCGAATTATAGTTCAATTTCAGAAAACGACCTTAACTAACAACAAACTCGCTAACAACAAAGTCGTGTGACCACGTGATATTTGTTGTCGCATGTTCCACAAAGTCTACTATTGCCTATTAGACTTAGCATTGGTGGAATAATTTTACATGGGTTTTAGTATTCATAAGCTTTATCATGGGGTTAAGCATTGATCACCAGTAAATTGGGGATTATCGTTGATCCCCTTTAACATTGGATTTAGTATTGATCACCTGTACCTGGCTAATCATATATAGACCAGAATCTCAGGTAATTTTAGTAAGTTAGGTAGGGATATTGCATATCGTCGCTTTGCCTTAAATAACGAACCAAAGTTAAAATGCTTGTCACTAGCAAAACGATTAAGCGTCGCTGGAATATTATCGCTTGGTAAACAAATACATAAAGAATCCAAAATATGCTCGAAATCGGAATTCTTGTCCTTCCTACACGCCGAAAAATTATTTGTATATAATGTAACCGATTTCATTTGTAACCCGTTCTACATACTTTGCATATGCATAGGTATGCAACCATTTTAGTAACTTTCAAATGACAAATTTTGCCTTAAGCTACATAATCCGCTCCGTAGTCATAATGGTTTTCACTCGCGTGATCTCAATGGCAAACAAAATGTCCCATACTCTTTTCTATTAAACTGTGATGATTCATGTTACATTTCCTAGGTGACTTGCATCAAAATGGGGGATCTACCGCATGTAATCATATCCAAACCAATAGGGAAATCCACCACACGCACAAATTCTTTTCAAGAGAAAATAAATGCCTATGACTCTAATCAGAAACCTGCTGAAAGCACAACCTCATCAGATACAAGTTTACCAGTCGATCTTCCACTAGTAAAACAACAGATTTACGAAGAACACCCACAGACACATCAGAAGTCTTCACACAAAGATCCTATCCCAGTAACTTCAAATGAAAATTATTCATTCAGCGACAGGGACGAAGCCGTTTTTCAAACCACATTTGAAAGTCATCTTCTAAAGTGCATTGAGTTAAATCTTAATGTAACCAACGTCGCTTTTTTGGTGAGTCAATGTTATGGGCAAGTTATTGGCAAATACAGAATACCAACTCCTGATCAAATCAACAGTGGACATAAAAAGATGCTAGAACAAATAATATCCGTAATCGAAGGCTTTACCAACCGGATGGGAAGATACTTTTCACACCATTATGTTTGCTTCAATGGCAAATCCAAGTTGCAAAATTTTAGCAAAAAGCAGCTCAAAGATGTTGAGGAAACATTAAACAGCACTCAGCTTTTTGCACAAAATTCTGAACTTACCAATGCAGTATTTACAGCATGTAAAAAAATATATGAGACATACGAAAGAGAAAATAACCAGATCCTAGAAATTGAGTTAAAGATAGCTACGTTGGTTTCGGAGCATGTCAAACAATTCTGTGTAGCAGAAGTGGACCGATTTCTTGCTGAAAGTCAAAAATTTCCGGACTTATTTGGTGAACTGGAGTCGTTGTTTAAAAAGCTTGTAATGCAATGCATGAAAATATTCGAAAATTCAATGGATCTTGATGGGAAAGTAAATGAAGTTATTATCGATACTGAAGAATGCCTTAAAACACAACTGATGAATGTGTTGCAGGCTCAGATACAACGGAAAGTTGTCAGTCAGCAACAAAACCCTGATGTAACTTCCGATAACCTGGTTACAAACTTAAGTGGCCGTTTCGACCCAGGTTCTGTACTTATCTTTCGGCTAACCATGAATAAAATAACAGTAGGACGACTACACCCCGGAGGAACAGTTGAATTGATTCCAATTTATTCAGACGAGAATTGTACGTTTATGGGGCAATTAGATAAGGGAGATTTTATGTACGGTTCAGCCGCCTTGCAATTAAAATTACAACATGGCGAAGCGAAGTTTTGGAGCTTCAAAGATTTGTGGACAGCGCAACCTTTGATTGAAAATTATTCCGAAACATCGGGAATTTTACTTGGTCACCTGATACGGCATTTAAAAGAAGTAACAGAACGTCAACTAAAAATAGAATTTTCGACTACAATTGTAACAGTTCCACTTTGGATGAAGAAAGACGTTCTAATAGATGTCATACAAAAAGAACTACAAAATTCTAATGGCTTCATCACTGTTCAAATTGTGGACGAAATTGAGTGTTTGGCTAGGGCTTACCTGTATCAACCGGAACGAAATTTTGATTTCAAAACTAATGGTCTTCTTTTGTTGTCTTGTAATTCTGGAAGCATTGACGTGAGATTTCATGATTTGGAAGAGAATAGGATTGGAACTAATGACAAAAGCTTTGAATTGGAAGACCCGAATTTAGATCTTAAGCAGCACCTACTTCGGATCAAAACAAAAGACAATAAACGACCACTTAAAATTGTTGCCCGATACAAAGGAAAAGAAAATGAAGCTTGTAAATTCCTAGCGGAAACTGATTTTCTAAATACATACTTTTATTCAGATAGCGAGACAGAAGTGATTGAAGGTGCACTATACGCTTTTGATATCCGATTAACTATGAACAAGATAGGTGTCAAGGCTTCCAGAGTTCTGGGATTTCAAGAAGCTGTTTGGAAACTGGTAAAGGAAATGAAGAACGTGGGCTCCCCCACCGGATTGCAAGAAACAACAATAGATGATGAAATTGACGAGATGCTGCAAATTATTAAGCCTGGATCGCCAAATGAGTTGGCTGATAAGTTAAATGAACGACTGGGTAAGTAAGTTTTTGGTTGGCTGTAATGTCAGCTTAAAGATAGCACTTAGACTAATAGTAATAGTAGGTATACATTTAACGCATCATTTTATATATATACATTATCCACTCCTTTTATAGGAATTGAGCTTTAGTAAACGCCACTTTTTATGAAATGGCATCCACCATCATAAATAGAAATTTATTTATTTTAAATTGAAATTTAAAAAAATAGAAAGCTAAATTTTTTAGTCAATGCTTCACTAGTATTAAAAATTAGATTTCAAGCTACATTTGTTTCATAGTGCGCAGGTGTTCAGTGTTCAATATTTTGCGTCCAAAAGTGGTATTTTGTTGTATTTCCAATAGTATAGTATAATAGGGTTGTGTTTGTTGTATTTCCTACCTTTACATTTGTATGTTTACTTATCTGTGCATTTTATTTTATATGTAAGCCTCCTTCAATTCACTTACGTTCTAACAGTAGTAAGTATATTCAGTATTTCAACAAATAATCTCTGCTATCCTACTCACATGTCGTAGCACCCCAATTATAATTACAATCATTCCAGCTAAAACATCTCATCTAACTTGCTGTTGACGAACCTAAAAATAATTGACAAAAGGAATTTGAAAATGATATTAATTAAAAATTCAAAGCAGATAAATTCAATGTGTTAGTCCAAAAAGAGAAATGTTGAAGAAGTATCAGTGGTGTGTGTAAATTAAGAAAGAATTACAATTACTGGCTTAGTGCAACAAAACCTGTCGACGTTTCCAAAAATAATATGCAAATAATATGAAAGCTGGTAATAACACCAACAGTAGAAAATAATGAGTTAGAGTGTAATTAGACCGAAGAAGTATCGGCAACATTAAATTTTTACAAGATCGCGACAAACTGGACCTGTAGACATAGTGGTAGGAAAAGGCCAAGATCATGAATCAAAGCATTATTTAATACATAAGTACTTGAGATGATACAGAACTCAGAACATCGACAATTATCAAATAGGAATGCAAAGATTAGATATGCAAAATACAAATACTAACTGCTTACAAACGTACGTACTTACAAGAAACTTATTCGTTTTACTAGCTTATTGTAATCAGAAGAGAAATGGGAGAAAAACGAGTTAAAACCGCTAAGAAGAATAACATCCTTCATTGGAATTAGTTACTTTTGTGTTGTACTATGATCATCGCCCAGTTTGTTCCAGTGTTCGGTCATTTGAATATTGACAGCAATGACTGGTACTATTTGGCAACATTTGACCATTTCAAACACATTTTGCAATTGACTAGCATTGGCAACATAAACGTTTTCTATTAATACTTTAATAACATTACAAAAGGTTTTCAATGAGCACACTTATCACATCGCAAACACTAACAGTTATATAGTTCTATTTTAATTTTAAAAGGAATTTTATAAATCAAATGCCAATAATGCCAGCAAAATCTAAAACGAAAAAAAACGTATTTTTTTGCAATTTTTATCCATTTTTTGTAGGTAAAAACAATTGTGGTTTCTTTGATATGTTAAAAAATTTCAAAATTGTTTAATTTTTACTATCGAATTGAACAATGTAGAATCTACCGAAGTATTTACAGTACAAAGTGTAAACTATAGACTTATTTAGCTTTCCTCTAAGTACATAGATAGTTATACAACTTACACATTTTAGAAAGTCATCCGCAACAAATTAAAAACAGTGGTTTTATTTCAAGTATTTATTATACAAGATTAAAAGCGAGCTTTATTTTCCAGCCGATGCTTTTCAAGATGTGTTACTACTGGCAGGATGCTATACTGTAATGGAACGAAAACAAAGCGTAGTGGAAAGATTTCGACAAGATTGTCAAAAGGTGTTTGATGAACAAATACTTTTTCAAGGAACCTCTACAATCAACGCAATATCAACAGGTATAAATGCCGTTGTTTTATCTTTAAGGTGGAGAATAATATCTTCATGTTTTCTGTCCATTTTGTAGATGAATCATACAAAATGATTAAAGATCTATTGATGGACTTCTGGATACTTGCAAAAGATTCTAAACATTACGACGGGCCACACTTTACCAAGGAGTATCGTCGACTTCAAGAACGCTGTGGTAAAATCCAAAGAGATCTTGATAAACTTGATATTGGTAATAATACGGATTTGCGAAACCATCGAAGGGATTTGTTGATCGAGGTTGACCAGGTGGCAAAAGGTTTATCTGGTAAAGCTCATTTCGATGGAAAATGTTGTCAGTTTTGCGAATTAAAAGATTAAAAAATTCAGTATGGTGTGAAAATGTAATAATTGCCAATAGTAAATTTTAACCAATATCTAAGAATTTTTTTAAAAAATTAAAATTGTTATTTTATGGCAAATAAATTGCAATGTTCTTAATATAATTTAATTTAGTCTACTAATGCATATGGTGATACGGTGTCCAGTCACCTTGTCAAGACGACGTTCTGACAAGAATTGGAAAATTGTCAGAATGGCATGAAAAATTTCAGATGACCAAAGTGACAAGTCAACTTTTGAACCAAAAACAAACTTGACAAGATGCAGAAACAAACTTGACAAGATGCAGAGACAAACTTGACAAGACGCAAATGCAAACTTGACAAGATTTTAAGGTAGTAGCTACTTGGTAGTAGGGATGAATATTTTGGTGACAGTAGTGAAAGTATATAAAAATGTAGGTTAGGTTATTTAAGGGTTATGTTAAATCGGCAAAACGAGACTCTAAGGTTATAAAACAGTGAAACCATGCACCTTGTGTATACGATATAGGGCTCAAACTTGGGATACAGAACAATTTATGCGGTGTATCCGTAATTTTGCAGTAATTTTAATGAAATCTAGTGATTATGTAGCTAGTTAAGTTTGTAAAACCTGTGCTTCGACATCTTGTCAAGTTTGTTGAAGTACAATTTGCTGTCTTGTCAAGTTGGTTCAACGACAATTTTTTGTCTTGTCACTTTTGTTCAACGACAATTTTTTGTCTTGTCACTTTTGTTCAACGGAGTTGTCACTTTTGTCTAGTTTTTCGCCAAAAATGATCACTTTTTGCATCTTGTCAGAACGTCGTCTTGTCAAGGTGGGCGTCGATCACGGTAAGTATGGTATGGTAAATGTTGGCTTTATACTTGAGTGGAAACATCCGCTTTCGACCCTCCAAATAATTGGTGTCCTGAATTCAAAATATTAATTGATATTATGATTGGCATTGTTGTACTGAGCAAATAACAACTTACTATATATTCGGGTAAGTTGAGACGTCTCTTGTAGCCCCTTGTGAAGTTCGTTTCACGGTATGCGATTTGCGGCTTCATTTTTCAAGGAAATGAGCTGAAATTTTGCACAGCAACTCTTTATTCGATTCCCCAGGGGTGACTTTTTTCCGTTTTCAAAAATTCACAATCGGCGCCAAGTTATAAAGGTCTACTTTTTCTAAAATCAGCCATGACAAAAATGCGTTTTTGGATTAAAAGTAGACCTTTATAACTTGGCGCCGATTGTGAATTTTTCAAAACGGAAAAAAGTCACCCACCTGGGGAATCGAATAAAGAGTTGCTGTGCAAAATTTCAGGTCGTTTCCTTGAAAACAGAAGCCGAAAATCGCATACCGTGAAACGAACTTCACAAGGAGCTACGTGAGACGTCTCAACATACCCCAATATATAGTAAGTTGTTCTTCGCTCAGTACAACAATGTCAATCATAATATCAATTAATATTTTGAATTCTGGATTCCAATTATGAGGAGGGTCGAAAGCGGATGTTTCTACTCACTTACAATTTGCTTTGCATATTCTCTTCAGCTTTGCCAGCAATAATGTAGGCAAATGGGATAAAGAGTCATGAAACCACCACTTAATGACGCAGCCTTCCAAAGTAGTTTTGTAATTTACTCAAGTCTATGAAAATGTGAATCACATCCGCTTGTGGTTGATCATATTCATTAAAATTTTAAGCCATTTGCAGGATGTGGTATGTACTGAGGGTGTTTACTTTAACTTTGAACATTTTGACGCCACCGAAAAGGGGTGCTTTCTTTTCAAAGGATCAAAAATCAAAACACCATTCTAATCAGGTAAGTCTGCTCTTCATTTTCCGCTGTCGTTCATTTTATTTGGTAAAGCCATCCCTAGAAAAATTTCACCGGAAGTGGAATGGCCCATTTTGGAGCTTTCCAGCAGTAACTGTGGTCAAAAAGCTATAATTTCAACATTAAAGAAGCACGGAATTCACATGTCGAGGGCCACAATCTACAATACAATTCATTGCAAAGGAAAGAGAAGGACTGCGCATGCTTTTGGAGCCACCACACCACCGAAGAATCAAGTGAAGAAAAAGCTCAAACCAGCTGTGATCAGGAAGGTCGAACTTTTCACAATGAAAGAAAGTTCGTGAGATGGCTAAAAGGTGTCAAATTTCTCCCTATACAGTTTATAAAATCATCCATAAAGATTTGGATGAAAAAACCGTCAAAAAAACTGCCGTTCATGCGTTGAAAGACAGTCATCGGGCAAACCGGAAGTCAAACTGTAAGAGCCCCTACGAA
>JAQGAP010000967.1:0-24336 GCA_034697805.1 Orchesella bifasciata | reverse complement strand
TCGATATTACGTAGTAGGTAAGGATTTGAAAGCTCATTCACAAAATCATTATTCTTCAATTTGCCAGCTATTATGGTCAGCTCGCTTTTGAAGGCATCCCAGTCTACTTTCTTCCAACTACGAGTTTTAATTATTTTGGACTTGAATTTTGTTTTCTGCTTCTTTCTAATTGCAAAAACTAACTTGTGGTCTGAGCCTGCATAGAAAAAACTACCATGTTTTTGATACTTCTCCCTATTGTTCACGTAAATGTGATCTATTAACCCTCCTCTGTTGTGGGTGGGAGAATTAATAAGTTGCCATAACCCGTAGCATTTGCATGCTTGATAGAAACTAAAAGTGGGTTGGTCAATAATGACTACGTTGTTCCTAATATCAAGTAAATTAATATTGAAATCCCCGAAAATTACGGTTTCGAGTTCAAACGTACTTAAGTAGTCATTAAGCTCTTCAAACGATTTAACAAATTCCTCGGTTTTTACTTGAGGTGGCTTATATACGGTTACAATGATTATGGGCTTTACGCCCGTCTTTCGAATTTTTATAACTGTAATTTCACATAACTGATGTGCATTAAGTGGAGGAATGAGCACTTGAAATTCAAAATCACTGCGCACATAAACTAAGGTACCTCCCCCTGAATTCACAGTTCTATCCGATCTTACGATACTATAATTTTCAATAATATATAGACTATCTGCGTCCCTGTCCTGGTCTAGTTTCGATTCAGTTAATGCAAAAACTGAAGGTGTTGTGGTCTCTATCAACCATTTTATTTCGTCGATTTTGTTCCTGATGCTGTTAATATTCTGATGACAAAACAGCAATCCCCGTGCCGTGAAATTCTTTGGTACTTCGGGTGGCAGCAGCAGCTTTTCTTCATCCGGTTCTAGTTGTGGATTGAAAGTTGAAAAAGATGAATCCAGTAGTGGTAGTTCCAGAGCTAGTTGTTGTTTGGATTTGCAGCTGGAACAAGTCCATGCTTCGTAGAGTTCTCTCTTGCAAAGCAGGATGTTGACTTTACAGTCACAGCATACGTGTGATTCGTGATGATTTAATCGCAAAGGCATCTTGAAAAATGAAACAAAACTCACCAGTATTTTGTTCCACTTGAAGTTAAAGGTTACTTCGTTTCATATTTAGTACAAATACGTAAGAATTAGGTTAATGCTTGCCTATAAGACAAGTCAACCGGGATGTGCACTGATGTACAGTGCTAGTTTGTAGATTTGAACGTAATGATATTTTTCAAATTAGTAAAGTACAACAGTGCACATCCGTGTGACTTTTTGTGGGTCCTATGCATCCTTCCCATGTTGGGATGATTTGTCAAGTCGGCTGAGTCCCTCCATCCACAACAAAGAATTAACGTGGATAGGTATCTTATGTATAATGTGAGGCTCAGAGTATAAAAAACAAAAGTAGTAAAATTTTTAAAGTTCTGAAATCAGATATATCGGTCAGATTTATCACTTAAATCTTTACACTATCAAAAACAGCGATATTTATTTCGTATGAAACTACTTTGTTTCAATTTTTTCCTTAAGTTTTACTCTAGTAAAAATATATTTTAAGTTTATTCAGCAGCAGATGTAGGAAAAACACATCTTCTCTTTGTTCTTATCAATATCCCATATTTGGATTTAGCATATTAGCATTTGGATTATCAAGCCTACCAGCGCTATTGGTTTTACTTTAAACGTAGGAAACTTAGGGCTACAGATACAAACTGGTCAAACTGGAATCACCGCGACTTGCTTTAACAGAAGAGGTTCTCCAGCTCCATCCTCTGTTTCAATGTGAGTAAAAGTTTTTTAAAAAACTGCAATATTTTCACAGTGTGTATTTAAATGTTTATGTTTTTCATTTTATCAGAACTCGTACTGGAAGCGTGAGTGTACCAGCAACGTGTCACAGCCTTGTTATAACATTTTACTCAGGCACCAGTGTTGGAAGTTCCAGAGGATTTAGTCTGTCATACAGTACTCGGACGGGGACTACCGGGGCAGCTGCTGCCTCCAAATCTTATATTGTCACTGGCTCTCAGCAACAAATTCGGCATCCTGCCAACGCCGATCTTCAGTATACACATTGGGAACTAACACTCTTTGGTTTTGCTCCTCAAAGTAATGTTTATACATCATCAAGAAAAACTTTGGTTACCTACATGAGGGATACATTGGAAGGCACAGGCTGCTGGGATGAGATTTGGCTCTATAGATTCAGACCGGCAAGTGGTTGGTCTGCACCAGACAAATTGTGTGGAAATATTGAATTTAAACAATGGGAAGATAGCGATGTTTTGCTGTTGACATTTACAAGCGACATCTCGATTGTTGGTCGAGGCTTTCATGTTATTCGATCGAATTTACCGTTGTAAATATTTTGTAGTTATACTAAATTCGTAAATAATAATAAAAATCAGTGTTTGTAATACTCATCTTCCATCAATCCATTTATCATGCAAAAAACGGAGCATTTTTAAACAAAATTTTCAATTTCCTGAACTGAAAAATTTGTTTGCATTCAGATACTTTCCCTTGACCTAACTAGAAGTAAATTTTAGCCAATCCATCAATGCCAATAAGCTGCAAGTTCATATCTGTATTATGTAAGATAATGGCAATGATAACGAGAAATCATATTATCTATCATCAATCATCTAACAATGATTTTATGTGGAGTGACTGCAAGTTTAAATTTTTGTTTCGTATTTCACTTTATTTCGTTTTAGTTTAAAAAAACATATTTTCGAAAATGATGATGACGTAGGGATCTTTATTGAATATATCATTGGGGCTAGCTAGCAAGCTAGTGTGAGTGGGCTAATTGTGGAGAATGAGGTTGATGAAATCTTAACATAAATTTAACTCGAAATGGGATTGTGACGCATGGATAGTGGTGCAATGTGTTAGTGGGTAGAGTTTTACAACTTCTTTTGAAGATCCTATTCAGAGTATATGAGATTTTTCTTCCTTATCCCGAATCTTTTTCTTATGTTGAAGTGAGATGGGGGTTGTACAAAAAGTCACACTGTGAACCCCCATTTTAAGCTGCTTAAAATAGAGTTCCGACTGGTTTGATCATTTTCAGAACCGTTTTAGATTTATTACTAGCATAAATTACATTTACATTGTATGTGAGCCAAATACTCTAGAACGTGCATGATTTGTATATATTTGTTTTAGCAACGTACTAACATGTAATACTATGTTTGCTTTTTAGCTGTTGTACCAGAGCACATTTACGTACGTGCGCGCGACATCAACATCAAATATAAAATAATGCATTATTGCTGAAATTTTGTATGTGGTATTTTAATTTTGGGTTTGCCCTAAACTACTGGAAATGTCCTTTTAACAGTTTGCATACTTCTTCAAACTTTTTACAACAGCTAACCAAAGCTTCCATATTGACTTGTAAAGGACCACAACTGTTTTATAAATTCTTGCTCTAATTTCAACTACAAATATTAACAAAGCAATAAGTAGTCCGACTGCAAGAATTACAAATACAACGGCTATATTACCTCCTAAACTAGATATAACTTCACCACCTGTGTCTTCTTCCTCGCCCTCTTTAACAATATTAATTCCCGAAAGTTTAGGCATAAAATTAACCATAAAATCCGTCCACCACTCCCAAATTCCGCTCATAAGCAACCCATCCATTTTTCTAAGAATACGAGGGCTCACCCACCGGTTAAACGAAATGCCGTGGTGAGAGCTAAATGGGGAATCTCTGCTTAAAAAGACTTTTCCCTTCTTACTTTCTTTTCTATTCAAATGGTAAAATACCGGGTAGGCTTGAGTGTCTGGTAGAAAAAATGCACTGTTGTTACACTCACTAAGATGGGGATCTTGCAACAAATCTAATTCATTATGGATATATTCTTTCCATTGAGGATGAATTCGCGTGTGATTTAAAAGATACTCCGATCTTTCCGTCAGATTTATTTTAGTCAAGGAAAACTGTTCGCTTCCGTGATTTACTAAGGCAAAGAGGTAGAGCTCACTCGGCCAAAGAACTGAATGATGGTCGCCAACTAACATATTCATAAGGGCTTTTGCAGGTGAACCCCAGGCTTCATAATTCGAAATACCCCCTACAGTTACAATTCTTGTGTACACACTAAAGTTGTATTTGACGAGTGCATCGAATGTGTCAAGTGGAATGGCACCTCGAGGCAACGTGATTTTAGTAATATTTTTGTTCTTGTATGCGTTACTTAACACCAAACTCATGAGCAAGCAGGGGCCTAGAGCTTTCGATTCTTAATAAACTTTTCCGAGATCGGATTCCCTTGCTCAAAAAGCGCCCTTATTGTTGGCAGAAACACAGAAAAGATATTTCCTGTGTCAAGGATCTCGTCACGAAGGAGATTGGTCGAAGATGCTTTGTCCACATTTATAATTACAACTGCGGCAATAGTCACAGCGGACATTGCAACGCCAATCCAAATCCAGATGGGTGGCTCGAATATATTGAAAAGCTCCTTAAATGGTAACCCGTAGATGGGTGCCACTGCACAACTCACAAACAAGAGTTTTGTGGTGTGAAATCTGTAGTGGACTTGATCATAATTACCTCCTTGCCCAACAATAATGTTGGGTATTGAACCTGAATCAGCAAATACTATGCCATCATCGTCTGCTAATTTTTCTCCCATACCGATATTAAATAACTTGAAGCTGAAAGTACCATTGCCAACTATGGTTTGAAGCAGCAGCCGTAGTTCAAACTCATACTGAACTTTTGCTAGGTTAGTGTTTTTCCGGAACAGAAGTTCATAAGGACTTACGCTATCAATGTTTCTACTTAATACTTTTACATTCTGGAAAAACGCCGTAAGGAATTCTCCATTAAGCTGTCCATGCCAGTGTATATTATCGGTATTCGAATTTAGGATTTGAAAGCTTTCTTCAAGACTCATTTTTGAGAATGGGAGTGCAATAGTAACCGGAACAGATTCGTTCTTTTGATTTGGCTTGCAGTGTCGACAGAAAAGGATCGGCTCCTTCAACCAGAAAATTGAGGGTGAAAGTTTTCCTATCTCAAATGTTAGCTCTTCCCGAGACGTAGTTACCCATAAATGCCACACTCCATTATAACCTGCAGCAAGGGAATCCTGCCATGGCTTCAGTGAACTTAAATCCTCAGGACACCACTCGCTGACAATTATATCGTAAACGGTTCTGGATTTTATGTCTGGCAAGTATAAATTTGTATCAAATATTACATTTTCATATGTGTAAGTGATAGAGTGCGCCCAGAAGTTCTTGTAGCTGGTTGGGATTACCATACGAACAATTTCAGACCATGGAGTTAGTTCGTGAAAGAGTGGGTTGTCCATTACACTCGGAGGAAAAAGGTACCAGTGGCTTTCACAAAACCAGGATTTGGATTTTGCACTGTTGTCAACAAGTGGTATGTCAAAGCAGTCCAAATAACGAACCAGTTGGCGCTGACACCACACCAAACTGGAAATGTTTTCAGGTCGAGGCATTTTTTCAAATGGGAATGTTCTAGTGAACTCGTCAGTGAAATCGCGATTTGGCTCAATTTTGTACTTAACTCGTACAACATCATATCTTGACAGCACAATCGGATTCTGAAATGGTTGAAGGTCGATTCCATTGTAGTTGATTAAGTGATTTAAGCAACCTGGTAAGCTGTTGATCTTTTCATGTAAATTTAGGATTTGCATATCGCGCCCTTTCCAAGTGTTCCATTTTGAAGTCCCTCCACGGTATTCAGAGTATTTTCGAGATACTTCGTGGAAGTTTTTAGGGTCAGGATTTATCATTTCGTGGTATTTCAATGCAAAATTTAACCTTAAATGGAGTGCAACCAAAAAAATTTGACACGGTTGGAATGATTTTAAATCCATCTATAAGAAATTAGGATTATCTTTCAGTTTATAATGTGTAATGATGAAGTTCTGATAGCAAATGTAATGTAGGATCCGATTGCTGAGTAAAAATGTAGTTCCTTACGCTGCAAATAATAGTGTTTTTTACAATTAAACGGATGTAAGAGCTGGTCGGTAAGTAAAACTGATTTTGTGGTTCCACAAAACCAATATTAGTTCGTTTAATCTAACTAAGTATTGAAATTTTAATTTATTAAAAGCTGAACACTTCGTAAAATCTTAAAGTTTGGCAACAGTTGCGTGTTTTGCATCTGGATTCCTCATGGTTTTGTTAATATGTCATCACTACAATCGTAATCGGTTTTAAAAGCTTAGCTCATAATCACCGCATCTTAATTTTTGAAACACGCAAGCCAAAGAATCTGCGAGAAGTAGTGTTTTAGCAAATTGGAAAGTTGATTAAATTGGATTTAATCAACTTTTTAATCTTTCGATTTGATCGGGTTTCTTAATATTCGTGCTCACATTAGCTTTAACAGATTTCAGATTTCTTAGGTTTTCCATAAAAATTTGTCACACACTTCAAAATTCGCAATAAATATATTTAAATTTGAGTTCTGTGTTGGACGTAATGAAATTTAAAAAATATGTCACTTTAATGATCTTGCAGTTACCTAGTTAAGTAAATTATCCAACAATGACAACAATTAAAAATATTTAATATGGTTTCCTAGACGTTTGTAACCAATTTTAAAAGTAGAGTTGGAGACGTCATGAGGGTTTTAATTGATGGGGAATTTTTTGTTATATTAAAAGATAACAGAAAATTCAGCTAAACTAGGTATTATTTTTGTACCAATTTGACATTTAGACAATTAGTATAAATACGATTGCTGTTACTTGCTGTTTGAGATTCAAATTTGGAATGACGCTAACAACCATTTGATAATAGTTAAATACCACTAGCCGGTGAATGACATTCCAGATGAATCTACTTCGAATAAAATCAAAAGTAGTCTTGAATTGGAAACTCTCAAATAACATGCATATTTACGAATAAATCCCAATTTTATTTGGGTATAAAGAGATACAATTTGGACAACGAAGCCAAGTCTACGGGTCTGTATTAAATACCGTATAAATTCCGATTCGACTGTCAACGTTTAGCACAAAAGGGAACAACTGCGCCTTTGGTCGAATGTTCAGCAGGTCAGAACCACTTTACAAGGGGAGTGGCTAATAGGTACTCAATGTAAGGAAATTTTGATTTGATCCGAACAATAAAACGAACTGCTACAATATGTGTATTTCACCTCTGTTTGGCAAACCGACTTATTTAATATTTAAATACATGTGCTTGTGCAACTAAAGTGGAATACTTGAAGTTGATTGCTCCAACAGATAATTTATATTTTAGTTTTTAGAGCTTAAACTAGATCCAATATAAGTTACCCATACTTCCGATTGCTTATGTTTATTTATCGTTATATTGCAAAGCCTAGGCGACTGATTTTTAAAAAGACTAATCAACCGAATTACTTTAGCTAATGGCATTGGGAAATAATATTTGTCAGCATTAGGAACTAAAATAATTTCTTAGCTAGTCGTTATTTAACAAACTTTATTCCGCCTTATCCACCCCAAAGCTTCGTTTTTGCATAAGGAAAAACTCGTGAGACTGCTTTTCTGTCTAATTTGATGTAAAATCCATGTCAAATATATCTAGTCACGAGGAAATAAATGAACAAACAATGTGGATAACAATCTCCTGTAAATATTTTAAAATCATGTATCTAGGGAAAGCCAATTTTTGGTTCCTAATAAATATTTTCGTCCTTTTACTCTTCCTTACTTGAGGTCAAAAGTCACGTAGGGTACCAGTATCAGCAACAACCTTTAGAAAGTTAAATAGTCGCTCGGATTTGGCCAAAAAGAAATCCAGTTCTGATATTTGCTATCGATAGGTAAGAACAGAATTGGTCAACCCTTGACTACAAATTTTAAATCAATTTGCCAAAAAGAAGTAGAGCACTCTAATTACTTACACTTTTGCTTACAAAGTGTTTAAATTGTTTTGGCATATCGTCGCAAAATATGATACGCTGATCCTATATATGCAATACCTTGGTTTATTTATCTGCATTTAAACACTTTAAACATTTTAAATTATAAATTAGTTTTTCTCCACTTTGAAGTGTTTAACTGCAGATAAACTACCCAGGTAATGCATATTTTGGATCAGCACATTACATTTTGTGATAATATGACGAAACAATATTTTCTAAATATGGCCACGTTTAAATACACAAGAATGCCGTTTTTGTAGTCTCATACCAAACTTTACTACTCCAAATTATTTCAATGCTTTTACGTCTTTTTTTGCCCCGCGTTAGGTTTCTTCCGGAAACCTGCTTACAATGCAATCTTTTAAATTATAAACATATTTTATCGTTTTCTTCAATTGTGCTCTCTTACTACTTGGATGATATTCTCAAGTGACACAGATTATGCTCATTTGTATTTAGTTTCTGACGTCTTGCATACGATTTTCGTTTTCTGTACATAGCGAATCTTTCTTACATCTATGACATAAAATCTATACATCAAATACATTACCGCAGCAAACGAATAAATTAACTTTACTCCAAATGCAATTATATCTACAGACTAATTGAATTTTGTATGGTGTACTACTTTTTACCGTTCGCACTATAACCATTAAAAGGGAATACCGTAGCGTTAGACAATGTTTGCATAAAGTATGGAAATTTTAGGTTTAACTAAAACCATTGGAAACACCCTTTTTTACATATTATTTAAACTTCTTCCAACAGCTAACCAAAGCTTCCCAAAAGACTTGCATAGGATCACGATTGCTTTACAAATTCTTTGTCTAACTTCCACCACAAACATTAGCAAAGCGGCAAGTAGCCCGAAAGACAGAACAACAAATACGACGGCAATATTACCTCTTAAATTTGATATAACTTCACCACCTGTGTCTTCTTCCTCACCCTCTTTAATGATATTAATTCCTGACAGCTTCGGCATATAATTAACCATCAAATCCGTCCACCACTCCCAAATTCCGCTCATGTGCAACCCATTCATTTTTCGAAGAATACGGGGGTTCACCCAACGGAAAAAAACAATGCCGTGGTGAGTGCTAAATAAGGATTCTCTACTTAAAAAGACTTTCCCCTTTTTGCTTTCTTTTCTATTTAGATGGTAAAAAACCTGGTAGGCTTCAGTATCAGGTAGAAAAAAGGCGCTGTTGTTGCACTCATTCAGAAGAGGATCTTGTAACAAACTTGTTTCATTTAGTAGGTACTTTTTCCATTGAGGGTGAACTTTCGTATAATTTAAAATGTATTCTGATTTTTTCGACAGATTTATTGCAGTAGTCGAAAATTGCGTACGGCTGTACTCTCCAGAAGCAAAGAGGTAAAGTTCACTTGGAAACCATACTGAGTAATGCTCGCTCGCCCGCAAATTCAGAAGTATTTTATAGTTGGAACCCCAAGCTTCAAAATTTGAAATACCTCCCACAGCTACAATTCTTGTGTAAACGCTGAAGTTGTACTTAACGAGTGCAGCGAATGATTCAAGCGGAATGGCACCGCGAGGCAAAGTAATCTTAGTGATATTTTTGTTCTTGTACGCGTTACTTAACACCAGACTCATGAGCAAGCAGGGGCCTAAGGCAAGCTGCAGTTTTCGATTCTTAATAAACTTTTCCGAAATTGGATTCCCTTGCTCAAAAAGCGCCCTGATTGTTGGTAGAAACACTGAAAAAATATTCCCTGTGTCAAGGATTTCATCGCAAAGGACCCTAAGTGATGATGCTTTGTCCACATTTATGACTACAACTGCGGCAATGGTCACAGCGGACATGGCAACGCCAATCCAAACCCAGATGGGTGGCTCGAATATATTGAACAGCTCTTTGAATGGAAGTCTACTGATAGGTGCCGTTCCACAGCTCACAAACAAGAGTTTTTTTGTGTGAAATTTGTAGTGGACTTGATCATAGTTACCCGACTGTCCCACCAGGAAGTAGGGTACTGCACTGGACTCAGCAAATATTTTTCCATCGTCGTTTGTTAATTCCTCATCCAGACCGAAATTGAAAGACTTAAGACTGAAACTGCCGTTGCCCACAACAGTTTGAAACAGCAACCGTACTTCAAACTCATATTGAACTTTCGCGAGGTTGGTATTTTTCCTGAACAGTAGTTCATACGGATTTAAGCTAGCAACTTTTCCATTTCCCGCGTTTTTAAAAAATGCTGTTACAAATTCTCCACCGATCTGTCCATGCCAATGTATGTTATCCGTATTCGAATTCAGGATTTTAAAGTTTTCTTTGAGACTCTTTTCTGAGAAATGTGCCCCATTGTTTACTGGAACCGCTTCGTTGTTCTGATTAGGCTTGCAGTGTCTACAGAAAAGAATCACATTGTTCAACCGAAATACTGAAGAAAAATATTTCCCCATCTCGAATGTCAGCTCTTCTCGAGACGTAGTAGCGTATAAATTTTGTGTTCCATGATAGCCCCCAGCAAGGGAATCCTGCCATGGCTTCAGAGTACTTAAATCCTCATCATCCCATTTACTTATAAGTATATCGTAAATGGTTCTGGATTTTATGTCGGGAAAGAATAGGTTAGAATCAAGAACACCGTCGTCATAAGTATAGGTGATAGAATGGGACCAGAAGTGTTTGTAGCTGGTTGGGATTACCATGCGAACTACATTGGACCATGGAGTTATTTCATGAAAAAGTGGGTTGTTCTTCAAACTCGGCGGAAATAGGTACCAGTGGCTTTCACAATACCAGGATTTGGATTTTGCGCTGTTATCCACAAGAGGTACGTCAAAGCAGTCCAGATAACGGATCAACTGGCGCTGACACCAAACCAAACTAGTAATGTTTTCTGGTCGAGGCATTTTTGCGAATGGGAATGTTCGAGTGAACTCGTCGGTGAAACCATGATTTGGCTCGATTCTATAATTAACTCGGACAACATCATACCTTGAAAGCACGATCGGATTCTCAAAAGGCAGCAAATCTATTCCGTTGTAGTTGATTATATGATTTAGACATCTTGGCAAGCCGTTGATCTTTTCATGTAAATTGAGGATTTGCAAGTCACGCCCTTTCCAGGTGTTCCAATTTGAGGTCCCACCACGGTATTCAGAGTATTTCCGAGATACTTCGTGGAAATTTTTAGGGTCAGGATTTATAATTTCGTGGTATTTCAATGCAAAATTTAACCTGAAATGTATTACAAGTATAAGAATTCGGGATAGTTGGAATGATATTGATTTTAAATACATTTTATAAGAATTAAGGAAAACCTTTCAATTTGAAAAGTATGATAAACTTCTGATAGTGATTGAAATGTTTGATTGCTCAGTAAAAATGTTGTTCCGTATGTTGCGTATAATAGCATTAGAAACTGGTAGAGTAACGTAGAAGCAGATTAGTACTTAAAACTGACCTTGTGGTTCCACGTAGTCAATATTTGTTCGTTTAATTTGGCTAAGTGATGAAATTTAAAATTGTTAATTTTGAACACTGTGTATATTATTGTAGCTTCTTAAGAATTGCGTGTTCACCATCTAGATTCCTCATGCTTTCGCAACACTACAATCGTGATGGTTTTTAAAAGCTTTGTTAATATTCGTCGTAATCTAATTATTGCGCCTTATCTAACACGCAAGCGACGGAAGATAGAAATCTGTGAGAAATAATGTTTTAGCGAATCAGATATTTGAGTAAATGGGATTAAATAAGCACTTTAAACATTTGATTTGAAATTGTTTTGTAAAATTTTCGCGCTGTTCTCAAAAAATATATCCAAGCCTTTTATTGACCAACTGAATTAAAAAATATGTTACTGTAAAGGTCTATTAAACAACTGAATTAATTACCCTAAATACCACATTTAGAAGCAGAGATCGGAGACTAAAAGAGAACTTAATGGGCAAGGAACCTTTCGTCCATGGTTTAAATTGATGTTTTAAAAATATGAGACAACTCAGCTAAACAACACTATGAACTAGGTAGTTTTATGCCAATCTGAACTGAAGGCAAGTACAAAAAAGTTAATGTTACTCACTGTTTGAAATTAATTTTCAGTGATTTGTGAATAGTTTTTAAAATCCACTTATTATTAGTATTTGTTAAAACTTGCAGATTTGGCGAAATGCAAAACTTTCTAGTAAAATAAGAACATATATTTAGGATAACGTAGCCTAGTCTACATCTAAATAGTAGCAGTATTACCCGATTGCTTTAAATGTAAACCAAACCAACTGTCAACGTTTAGTACGACAGAAAGCAACTGCGCATTTGGTCGAATGTTCAGCTTTAAATTTTTAATTACATACCAAAGGAGTAACTGCTAGGTAGGTACTCAATGTAAGAAAATTTTCCACTTACGCAAACAACCTAATGAATTGCTACAGTAAGTGTATTTCACCTCTGTTTTGTCATACTATTTATTTATTACTTAAGTACATGTGCAAGCGCAACTGGAGCGGAATACTAGACTTTGGTTGCTCCAACAAATAATATATATGTCAGTTTTGGAGTTCTTGCTTAAACTGGATTCAAAATAATTAAACCATATTTACGAGTGCTTTTGCTAGTAACATCATTACGTGATTTAATTTACTTTTCTAAACTTCCAATCAACCAACCTAATATAACCTAATGATATTCGCGAAAAATATTTGTTGTCATTAGGAAATAAAGTAATTTCTTAGCCCACCTTTTTAACAATTTTTATTCTAAATCAAGCTAACAGCTTCGTATGTTCCATAAGAAGAGACTCTTGAAAATTTCCTGATGGAAACTAAACGACATGGAAATTATGTTACAGCTCTATGCAGAGTAAGAACATGTAAGCTTTGTCCATCTCATTTTATATAAAAGTCACGTAAAATATATCTGGTCGCGTGGAAATGAAAGAACTAACAACGTGATAAAATTAACCTTAAAAAGTTTAAAATCATAAATTTAGCACACACCAATTTTAAATTCTTAATACTTAATTTCGTCTTTTTATTTGTCCTGATTTGAAGTCAAAACTCATATTGTCGTCACGTAGGGCCGTATCTAAGAATGGCTTTCGATTGACATTGCAAATGCTCTCCCTTACCCTTGAAAACAGTTTTCAAGGAAGCGTTACGCAAGCGATTCAAGGGTGGTTAGTTTAATATAAATCTGAAAGATGCCGATTTTAGCGTTACGTCTGAAATGGTCGGTACCTAATATTAGTAGCGTTCAAGGTAAGCGATTTTCATCAACTCGGCTGATTTTAAGCTACTCAAAAAATAATCGCCTTGCGCGCGAATTAAAAAAAGGCGATTTTAAGCCACTTCATTTAATCGTCCCAATAGACGATTAAAATGAAAACAATTGCTTATTTTACCATTTTCTCAAGTAAGATCAGAGTATACCTTGTTGATCATGAGGGAATGGGTGTTTCGTGTCAATTAATTACTTGAAGTACATGTTTATGCCTATTAGTGATCTTCAACTTTTAAAGTACTAAATAATCATTAGTTAATGACAATTTACGCTGTTTATGGAATCAAATTAAATATTTTATTGTAAAAATAACGGTGGATAGATAATTGAGTACTGAAAATGTCGTTTAAGTATGTGAAAACTGGATATTCTTCATTAAAGTTACATCTCGGCGTTGTGTATTACCAAAGCTGTTTTTAATCGTAGAAAAATAATCCAAGCATTCAAAGTTACTGATTAGAATCGGACCAAACTTTCAACTACATTTATAAACCAGCTGTTTTTAATCGTTTACCTTGAACGTCACTATTATTTCATAAATATCATATAAAAGCCAGTATTTTTTATGCTCCCCTCCCATAAAAATTATCATCTTGCCAAATACTTCGGTTTATGTAAGAATGTTTAACTGTACGTGACAATTTTCTCATTTTGCCAACTTTGGGATTTTGTTTACATTACGTTTCCTTCCCGTAACATAACAATGATTTGTGGCTAAATTTATTCATGTCGATAAGAGAAAATCTTATTTCTTTGTTACGTTACATTATGATTATAACAACGCAGAAACATTAATATCACAGAGGAAGTAACTGAGGCTGGAAGCATACATTCTTGCAACATTTATCATATATTGGCATTTTATGGCGAAATGAATGAAACTGAAGACTAGTTCACTCGACATTCCTTCAGCGACCTTGAGCATTGGTAATGCTATAAATAAATAAAAATCACGTTAGAATACATGTCTGCATTGTAAAAACGCGTACAATGAAATTGGAAAGTGTCAAAAATGTAATCAACTCCAAATAAACTTTCTCTAAATATGATTTCTTTAATGCAAGGTTACGATGCAAATCAGTAATATCATTCTGATTTTTTTTCATACAACTTTTGCCTTTCAAATCCTTTTGAAGTAACAATAAATTGGCCTATATTTTTAGTTTCTGAACGATTTAAAGTTTTCAAAGATTAAAACATAGTTATGGGCTACGTTGTTGGAGTTATATTCTCCGTCATGCTGCTGAGCTTGATCAAAACTTCCACCGTAAGAAACAATTCGTTCCTTTGAAAATATTTTAAAAATTCGTTTATAAATTAAATTTGGAAATTTGATTCTGTTTTAAAGGTTTTCGCTTTTAACCGGTCCCATGTGGGAGTTGTCTTTGAGCCTTCGCCCTTCATCAAGGATCGGACAGCCGCCAAGCTTGTAGCCGAGCTTGTTCACCCGTTATCCAAGATTTCTTCGGAATTCAACAAAATTTCAATCAGGCTTACGGACTATGAGATGAGTAGGTGTTGGTTTTTAATAGTATTGTACTACAAATCGTAAATTTTCTCAGACATGAATTTTGTTCTCTTTATTTCTTTCCAGCAACAATTGCCGTCGGCCTAATTCCAGCTGCTGTAGCAACCTATAATAGAGATTATCTCAAGTCTAACGAGTCTCCTCTTGAACTGTCCGTTTTGATCATGAAAGGAGATTCCCGAGGTGAATCCCTCAACCGCACAGCTTTTGCCTTAGAAATAACCACGATAGCAGCTGACGACGCCAACAAAATATATCCAGGAACGGTGAAGCAAATTTTCATTGAGCATTCAGACTTCATGGAAGAAACAGAAGACAGGAAGGTTCGAGAGTTTGAAGCTTACCTGGCCAACGCCCCTTTGGACTTTCAAAAGGCCCAATTTAAATATGAGCTAGGGGCATCCATACCCCTGTATTACTGCGCAGATGACGGTTTACCCCAAGTTTTACGGCATATTCGCCACATTTCATTTAGCTGGTGGCCCAATCTTAAAACAGAGTGGGCAGCGCAAGACCCGAAATTGGCTGCTGAAAGGCTTTCTAGAGAGTTTGAGGAATGCCAAAGAATAATTAGGGAGTATGGGAAAGACATAACAATTCAAGTAGAAACAGGGTGGTTGTGTTCCAATAATGAAACGGATCACGACAGAAATTTGGTAGCGTATTGGGAAGCGATAAATAACTGGGCCGTGAAGGCAAATGCATCCATACTATTTTCAGATGCATTTGATAAGGTAAATGGTACTCATGAAAACATATGGGAACTTGATGGCTGGTGGAAATTGGTTAAAAACCAAAATGATAATGGTAATTCAACCGAGCACTACATTTTTGTTGAGAAAAGAAGTATCCTTGAAGAGGGGAGTAATTCCCCGAAGGACGAACTATGGGGATGGCGGTTGGCAGTTTTTCTAATTTGCGTTGTTTTGAGCATAGTGTTCACTTTTATATTTAAACGAGGTGATACGTATGGGGAAGAACAAAGGTGTTGGTAATTTTATGCTAATTCCATTTCTTTCCATCTGAATATGAGGGAAACCCTAGTTAAATTAGGGTTTTGTTTGTTTAATGTTTGAAGTTGAGAAATAAAACAGTTACAAATTATCCTTCATTTTACAACCAGGATACCGGTTGCCAGCGTAATAATATGGGTCCAGTCCATCGTTAAACCCTTAACATATCTCTTCGAAATCATCGTGAACGCATCTTATTCTTTCAACATTTAAATTGCTTCATGCAAATGCAAATATTCTCCATCATCACCCTGATCAGCAATTTCACATTACATTATAAAAGTCAGGCGGTACGTTTCTTGAGTTTTTGAATACGATACCTATCTAGGTAGCATTCATTTGCATTCTTTAGCTTTCTCGTTTGTAGGACCTTCAAATGTTGATAATTTCCGAGGTCATCTATGTCTATTCAAATAGAAAGTTTATTCAAATGTACAAATAACCCATTGTAACATTTATTTGAGACAATGGGCAGTAAACTTTCTCCTATACGAATATAAGTACTTAGTCTTTATCTGCCTAGTTTTTCACGGCACTTTTAGTTGCCTGAACGTTTTAGTTGTAAAATAATAAAGTATTCTACTTTGCACAAGTTCCAGTTAAACCCTTTTAAAATGGGTTTGGGAGGAAATATAGCATTATATTTTACCGGAGTATTTCTGATATCATCCCTAGGACACTGCAGTGTAAGTTAGGATTATTTTAAAATGTGTTTATAACGATTTTCTCTGTATATTAAATTTGTATACATTATTGAATTTATGATTTTGCGTTTTATTTAGAATGCCTTATTCAACAGAGGCAATACGGCTGTCCTCTTCAACCCGGTTTTTCCCACAAACGGCTCTAATGATAGTTATAACCCAGACGACTATATTCCCATGATTGCTTTGATTGCAACTAAATTCACGAAGGTCACTATTGGAGTCCTGGATGAAACAGGTGCGGCTTTGTTTTACAATTAAATTTTAAATTTTAAAACAAAAAAAGAATAAAATGAATTTCTGTTCACATGCAGACGCCACCACATTGGTAATCCCATTTGCCGTTGCAACGTACAACAGATTTCACCTTAAAGCCGGAGAGTCCCCTCTTGAACTGTCCATCTCATTTATAATCTCGGATGTCCTCAAAGACTCAGCAACGGGTTCACCAAATGGCTGGAATTCCGTTTTAAAAATTCTTGACGAAGCAAATACTATATTTCCCGGCACGGTGAAACAGATCTACTTTGAACATTCCGGCCTAATTACAGATTTACTTGATAAAGAAGTTAAGGAGTTTGAACACTACTTCGCCACTGACCACTTTCAAAAAAGTACAAAATATGAACTTGGAATTTCCTTGCCTATCCGTTTCTGCAAATTGGAAGGGTTGCAACAAGTTTCGGAACACATCCAACACCTTTCCTTTTACGCGTGGCCAAACATTCGGGATGGGGACAGGAATCAGGCGCAACATGTGCTAACTGAAAGGATTTTTAATGAGTCTGCTAATTGCAAGCGCAAAATTGAAGGGTATGGAAAGAATATAACCATTCGAATTGAAACTGGATGGTCTTATCAAAATCAAACGGATGGTCCCGAGCACGATAAAAAATTAGCAAGATATTGGACTGATGTTAATAACTGGGCGGAAGTTAGTAATACTTCAGTTCTGTTCTGGGTAGCATTTGATAATCCCGATGGAGCTGAAGAAATTGGACAGGGTCGCATGGGATTGTGGAGACTTGTGCCGAATCCGCTATATAAAGAAGATGCTAAATACTCATTCGAGGAGAAGGGAAACATTCCAACTTCATCCTCAATCTCTTGGGTTTTACTTTGCTTTATTTTATTCATAATATTGGCTGTAGTTACACTCTCTACGTTCATAGTTGTAAAATATTTTTACCCCAATGTGTTTTACACTAAAGTTACTCCTTATTTACCCGATTTTATAAGATCTCGCGTTGAGTAAGAACATGAATTCATTCATTTTTGTGCTTGCAAAATGTAATTTATAATTGTGAAATAAAGTTTGCTTTTTATGGTGAGTTGTTCTCATTGTTGTGGCAAGAGTAGGGTTTGCTTGTCGACCAGTTTTTGTCAATAATATTTAGTCTCTGGCTTGCATAGTTTAGGTTTGAAATTGTGCAAATGTTTTACGTAGTCACAAACTACTTAGCATTAACCCATAGTTGACATTGCAAATTAAAATTAAAGATACTGTACAGTTTCTCCATACGATGAAAAGGATTCACAATTACTAGAATATCGCACAAAAAGGATTCTGCATGGCTTCTGAATTGAGTTAAAGTTGTCAGAAAGAAATCATCCATATTACCTTTCGATGCCCAAACCACAACAAACCAAACGTGCAAACACAAAATACCTTACAGAGTTTGTAAATAGACGCTCTAAATTCAAGTAGAAATACCAAAATTGAAACACACAATCCTCCAAAAAGTAAGATAAACACGACAAATATATTCCCATGCATCGTTGGCTTCTTTAAAGATGATACTTCTAGATCATTATGATACTCAGCTGCGCCTCCCTTAAAAAGTTTTATCCAAAATTCCCAAATACCGGATGCGGCCACTGACTTAATCCGTTTTATAATACTCAAGCTAACAAAGCCGCGTAGCTTGAGCAAAAATTGTCTTTCATAGAGAAGTTCCTTTCCAACATAAACTTCGTGGCTTCTCCCTATGTCTTTCGTAAGCCCAGTAGCAACTTGGTGAGCCCAAAAGCTTGGAGCAATGAGAGCGGTTTTGTTACAATTTTTCATCCACTCAAATCCACGAATTTTTTGCCATTTGTTGAACAACTTAAGCCGAGTTTCCTTTTCAAGTAATTCCTTTTCTGGAACGTCATATTCCAATGCATCAAATATCGCTGTGGACTTATTTGGTAACAAGAAGTATTCCTTGGAAACTTGCTTTAATGTGTCAAGCGTTGATGGTAAAATTTCACTGTGATTAACAACCAGCTCAAGTCGCAATAGCTTTTCCTTTGAAATGCGCTGCCCATGATTTTCTTCTCTTCTCATGATATTCTGAAGCAAATAAAAGGGACCGGAATAAACATGCAAAAAATACGCAGTTACTTTTGTCAACGCTACACCACTTTTACTCTTTTCAATTTGTGTGGCATTTCCGTAAAGTAATAAAGCCAAGTTTTGTAAGTCCGCCTCAAATGCTTCGGCGTAGATTGTGAACTGGTCCCGAACAAGCTGAGTAAAATTGTCATAAGGAATCGGATTACGGTTGGCTACCAAATTAAACACATTTTCTCCTTTGTATGCGTTGCTTAGAACAAGAGCTGCAGCAAGAAATGCGCCTCTTGTTAAGTATGAGCGGCGGGTTTTTGGGGAACTAAAGAAATTGTCCCCTTGCTCTAACAAACCTTTCATTAGAGGAAACGTATTTTTTAAGCACGTTTTTATATACACAAGTAGCACCTTGTAACGCGATGTTTTTTGCCAAAGATCCAACCCACTAAATTCCAATAAAAGTGGCATTGCGATCAGAAGCAAAGCTAGCCAGAGCCATATCCATACATCAAATATTTTAACGAGTTCACTAAATGCAAAGCCTGTCTCCTGAGGCCTCCCGCAGCTCACAAATCTCACAGAGTTGAAAACGTCAGGAATAACCAAGAGAAACGAATCGTCTTTTAAACCTAGCTCATTTGTTGTAAGCAATTCGGATTCAAATGGATTCCAATCTGGGTGTTCATCCGTTGTCAGTTTCCCATTTGAGCAAACGCCCTCAAAGCCAGTCTGCTTTACTTTATACGTGTTGTTTCCCATAATTGATAGCCACACATGAGTCAGAGCATGTGCGAGTTTATCCTGATCAGCAATGAATGGTAGATTGACCCAGTAGCCTTTATGTTCTATGTAATTTGCACACATATCGAAATGCTTTTTAAAGTTCATTTCTACAAACGCGGATTCTTCGTTCAAACGACTATACTTCCATGTGGGTTGCCAAAGATTACTTAATTCCGTGCGAATTTCTTCAAGATTTCTGTTATTCCATATTTCCAAGCTGACGCAATACGGCAAGCGGACATTTTTGCAGGGTAACAAACTGTCTCCCGACAACTTTATTTTGCATATCTGTGGAACCTTTATTGCCGTAATATTAGCCGACTCCTGGATTCCTTTCCCAGCTCGTAATATTTCCATGAAGAAAACTGAGTCATGTGAACGATGCCTCAAATACAGTGAGCTAAATGTATGAAGCTGTTTTCTCCAATTGTAAAAATGGTCTACATTCCACTTATTTTCGTAAATGCTGTCCATAATCCAAACGTGAAATACATTCGTTACTAGAGTTTCCAAGCCGTACTCCCACTGTGTTCTTAAAGGCACGATCCTACCCCTGTTCCAAATTTCGGGAAATGTGAAAAATGTTTCAGTATCCAGTAAGCGTAGTTTAGAATCCTGCCAAAGCGGGACTTCCAAAAATACAAAAAGTGGTGGGTAAAGAGCAACCGTCAGTTCACAAGTCCATGGTTTAGCTTGAACGCGGTAAGGAACTGGGTCGATATTCATGCAAATTCCATTGTTGTTGGTTAAAAGCTTAGAAAATGGGCACTCCTTCGACTCAATATGAATTCCTGTAACATTCAAATTTTTTGGAATCCATTCGAGTCGTTCATTTATCCAACGCGTGCCATCCCATTCTGTCTGATTCGGTTTATCTTTGTATTTGTACCGCTTGTGATAATATGTGATTAAAGCAGGAACATGTTGTCTAATTAAAATTGGGAAAGTTGGTGGATGAATGTCCACGTTTTGGAAGTTTGTAAGATGTACAAAACACCTGGAGAAAGGGAGCAAGTACTCGTTTAAATTATTTAAAGGAACAAACTTCCAACTTGGTGCTGTAGCTTCATAATACTTCTTAATCGGTTCTGAAAACGATCCTATTTTAAAGCCTTTAATTTTTCCATTTAAGGGGTGGTTTATTCTCGTTGCATCAGGTAATGTAAGTAAATTGACAAAATATATAATTTTAAAAACTTTCCCAGTAGAACGACTAGTCATTTTTAGTTCTAAGATTAGCCAAAGTAACAAAAATAATGTTTCAATTAAAAAAAATTAAAACAGTTCTTAACATTCATTTCAAGATCCGAGACGATATTTAGACCACTATTTAGTAGGTTGACACAAACAATGACTTCGACAAACCGCTTTTTCTATGCCTTTTATTGTGCCTAACAGCTCGTAAGAATACAACAATTATTGTAACTTCAAGCCCCAATAGCTCCTGACAAAAAGTTGCTTCGTTTCGCCAGTTATACAAGGCAAGTGGTTCCGTCTCAAAATAGGCCAACTTCAGCACACGTGTAAGAGGCGTTCTCTCTCAAAATGCGCAGATAGACAAAAAACTAGCACTAATCTTAATTAACTTTTAAGCATGTAATAAAAAAATTTAAGCTAGGAATGTCGTTATGAGCTCATGTGGCTATGTATTCACTTTTTGTTTTCATTACACTAATTGAGAGCTTGGTTTAATACAAGATAGTCGTGCATATGAAATTCATGTTGCGAGTTTATCATGAACATAACTAGAAATTTTAGATACTAAAGAAATAAGCTAGCAATCTGGCAGTCGCATTTAATTAATCCATATAAAATTTAAAAATGAAAATTCTAAAAAATTTATGTGGCATGTGGAACATTTTGAAATATTCTTTTCAGAAACCATATGTCAAATGTTGGTTGGATTCCGGGTTGTAAGCAACGAAAAAAATAAGATTTTGAAGCTACAAATTAACAGAAATTGTTTGAGCAATGTTTGAGAACTAATCGTGAGTTGTCTGTCTGTATTTATGTCTGTGTACACTCTCCTGGCCACATGCGTTGACCGATTCGGACCAAATTTAGCACATAGGTAGTACTCCTCAAGGAGACCTCTGGTATTACTTTTCAGCGAAATCGGTTTCGTGCTTTGAAAGTCATGTGCGCGCAAATACAAAACGTCGTCCGATTAGGCTGAAAACGGGTATGTATTGGTAGTATTTGGTAGTTTGACATACTGAATCGAATGGTGACAATAGTTTTGAATGAAATTTTTGATTTCGTGGAGTTTTAATCGCACAAATTCGAAAAATCGCATTAAATCGGATGATAAATGCATGAAACGATCATAACCGCATTAAATGATCATAAGCACGTTAAATATAATTCATAATCGCATAACATGTCGTTCATAAGAGCGTTCAGACACGTTTCTCAGACAACTTACGTGGCTTTTATTATCCATTTTAACCTGTGTATTTAGTACATATATAAGGTATATTATCCAATTTAGCCGTTTTTAGCTATTTCTCCATTATCCATGGCTAATAATTCATTATCTTGGATTTTTAACATCAGTGATTACATCACAAGCAATATGTAACGTTTATAAATTTGGCTGACTTTTACCTTCGCCTTCCATGAACCCAAATAGCACATCTAAAACTTAGTCGCCACCCTGGTCTAATCCATATAAACACCTACCATCACCGTTAAGTTGATGATGAAGAAAGTGTAAAGAATTCACAGTCTGTAGTAAATTTAATTCATGAAGTGCCGTTAACTTGCTTATGAAATGTCGACTACACAAAATTTAAAAATTGTACCTTATACTGTTTGTTTACAAAGTAAATATCCATTATGTAGTACAAAGAAGCCAAACATTATTTATTACGTCAATGTCAACCAAAAATTTGGAGTAATTTAGGCTCATGAATAACTTAATTCGGAGAGGTTGTCAAGCCATATTTTGACTGTTTTGATTACAATATTATTTTATAATTTGTTCGTATTTAGCAATCTTTGAATCATTCACTTTATCTTTTGTGGAATTAAAAATAGAACTAATGAAATAAAAATGTAACTAAAATTTAGCTGGGATTTTTATGTGGCGGATATCAGCCGGATTACGTTTCAATTTCCGTAACTGAAATCAGATTCAACTCAGCCGCATCCTGTTCGGGACTCATGCTTCCCTTCCATATAAAACAGAAACAGGTTTCCTTGATACTTTTCTAGAAGTTTCCCGAAAGAAAAACACACAAAAGTGGATACGTTGCAGAAGTACTGTATGATAAACAGCCCGATAGGATAGATAAAATCAAGACCGTTTCATGGAGACTTGGTACAATCGAGCCAACGACGAAATGGATAATCTGTAAAACAAAACCAAAGTTTTCACTATGCAAATGAAACATTATTAACAAATCTGCACAAGAATACCTGTATTGTCCAATATGGTATCCAACAGGCAAAATGTACAGTGACCAGTAATAGAACGAATTTGGTGATTTCCCTTTGTTCCTTTTGTAGGCAACTCAAGTTTTGGGTTCCGTCTTGTCCCCAACGTCGTAGGGTAATAATGTAGAAAACCAGTGCAATTGAAAATGGAGCAGCGAAACTACCAACAAACGAGTGAAGGATGAATTGCGTTTGCCCACTCATCGTTGCTGAATCCGGCCAAAGCATGTCGCAATATATCTGGAGGAGGAGATTGTAAACATTTTGATTATATTTTATAGTGCTTCACAGTTATTGTAAATTATACAAACGCCAGGTCCAGTTTGCAGCCCCTGTCACTATCATAACCGCATACAAATGAAGCCACTTCTGACTTTGAATAAAGTAAAATTAACCTTAAACTGAAGTGAGCCCCATTGTTTTGTATTTTCATAAAAGGCTTTAACTTACACGTCCGTTAATCTCCAAAGTCATGGCATAATTAACTGTCGGAATTATTTGGACCACGGAAAGAATCCAGACACATGTCATCACCAATCCAGAAATAAGTTGCGTACGGCATTTTGGCGTATTAATGGGATGACAAGTTGCCAAGTATCTGTATAAATCATTTTCAAATTGATAATTGTATTGCAAGTTGATACATGAATTGATGATGATGGTTCTACCTGCCAACAGTCAACACGAGGAAGAACAAGGATCCCGTGATCTTGTTAATGCTCGTCGTTATGAAGTAGGCTTTGCAGAGAAACTCTCCAAACGACCAATGTCCCATTACAGCCGTCGCAATTAGTAAAGGAAGACCACTCAGAAAACACACGTTTGCAAGCGCCACATTTATAATGTAATAATTTGTGACCGTTTTCATTTCGGGAAATCGAAAAACCACATAAATGAGGAGAGAGTTGCCTGCTAATCCTATCAAGCAAGTGAGTCCATAAACAATTATTGTGAACAAATGAAGCAACCAGTGGCGTTTATAATAAGGCGAATCTAACTCTTCCATCTCCAACTCGGAGTCGGGGAAAGTCCAGTTAAAAGTTTTTTCGTTGAGTTCGTCATAGTCCATGATTGATTAAACATAAAAATAACTAGAGCCGGTGGACCGGTAACTCAAATGTGGGCCGTTAGTTCTTTCAGAGTAGCAAACCTACGGCCTGCTAATGCTTTTAAACTGATAGAGCAGTAACTCCAATGCGGCACATTAATTTAGGTTTGTCCGACATTTATGAGTTTTTTAACAATGTTTACAGGCGTATAATACAGGCGGATTGCAGTTGAAATAACCCACTAAGTGGGATACTGTGTTTCCATATAATTTTGTCTTAATAATTTTTGCGTTGAT
>JAQGAP010000966.1:0-24341 GCA_034697805.1 Orchesella bifasciata | reverse complement strand
TTACTGACTTGAGGTGAGTGAGCTCATGCAGTTTCAGGAGATTCACATTAATAAACCCAAAACCACAATCTTTGCAAAAGGAGATTGATTCCGAATGTGTTTTCAAGTGAGAGTTGAGTTTGAGATGGCTTTTGAACTCCTCCGGACACCCCACCACTTCACATGAAACTGTAATGGCCCTCATATTTTTTTTAGGAAGTTGACGACCCTTCTTCGGTTTCCCAAGATGATGAATGTTTTTGTGTTCCCGGAGGGCGCTTGAGGAAGTAGAGACATGGAGACACTCCGAACAACTGAATCTTTTGAGAGAGACTCCATGCCGAATATTGTAATGATTCTGTAGCATTGCTATTGAATCAAATGTTAAAACACAGTTTGATTCCGGGCACAATATCTGCTTCCCTCGATTTCCAGCAACTATAGTTGGCTTCAGGTGGACGAGTTCATGTAGCTTGAGGAGATTTGGGTCAATAAATCCCCAGCCGCAATTTTGACAATAGAGAACCTCTTGAGAATGGGTCTTCAAATGTGAGTTGAGTTCCAGATGATTCTCAAACCGATTTTGACAGCCATTGATTTCACATGGAACAGTTCCCTTTTCCGCATGTTTTTTTCGTGCCCTTGAACCAGATTTTGTTTTTCTTTCTGGATTTTTTTCACCTGCTCTGTAACACCAATTTAGTATGGTAAAATTGCAGTTTACACCTTAAAAAGGAAGATTGTGTTATAATACAAGTGTACTTACGACGAACAATCTAAACTAGATTCAGAATCTTGGTTATCTCCTTCTTGCTCTCCATCAGCTTCAAATTCGTTATCATCATCTTCCATTTTAATTTTATTATCCATCAAAATAACACGGTATTTCATTCGGGAGCATGAGGATGGCGAGGTCGAGTCTTTTGAGACGGTTTCATCCTCTCCTGGAGGACACCAGTCGTTTTCACTATTTTCAGAGAGATGCTCTACCCCCTTCTCCATATTTTGGTCAGATTGAGAATGGCTTGATGATGATGGAAGTGTTTCATAATGGGATAGAACAAGTTGCTGTTGGAATTGTTGACAGCTTTTATTGTGGAGCTCCAACTTGGCCATTGTTGGAAAGGCTTTTCTGCAAATTAAACACGGAAACTTTAAATCCACTTTTGAAATTTCTGGATGAGTCAGAATGAGATGCTTCTTGAGGGCCAGTTCCCCTTTGAAAGCCTCGCTACAAATTCCACACACCCTTTTCAAGTGCAAACGACGTCGGTGGCGAAATAGGGCGGTTTTATTATTTAATTGGAGTCCACAAGGAACGCATTGTCTGGGCCCTGGTTTTACTGGCCGCCACTTCTGGTTCGGTCTTGGCTTCCGCTTCGGCCTTGTATTGCTTTTGTTGTGCATAAAATGCACGTGAACTTTTAGAGCTCTTGATGATGTTGCGGCGTGCTCACATTGCTTACATTTGAATCGTTTGAGAGCGATCCCGTGCCGAATATTGTAGTGATCCTGCAGCAATGCTATAGTACCAAATCCCAAAACGCAGTTTGATTCTGGGCACAACATCTGCCTCCCTCGCTTTCCAGCAACCTTAGTTGACTTCACATGGACGAGTTCGTGTAGCTTTAGGAGATTTGGGTCAATGAATCCCCAGCCGCAAACTTGACAATAGAGAACCTCTTGAGAATGGGTCTTCAAATGGGAGTTGAGTTCCAGATGAGTTTCAAACTCATTTAGACAGCCTTCCACTTCACATGAAAAAGTTGTTTGAGCAGCACCTTTTTTTAGTGCCCTTGAACCAGATTTTGGAATCTTTTTTGGATCCTCTTCACCTGCTCTGTAACACCAATTTATTATGGTGAAAATGCGGTTGAACACCTTAAAAAGGAAAAAGGAATTCTAATATAAGTGTACTTACGACGAACAATCTGAACTAGAATCAGAATCTTGATTTTCTTCTTCTTGCTCGGCATCAACTTCAAATTTGTTGTCAACATCTTCCATTTTAATTTGATTATTCATCAAAATAACATGGTACTTCATTTGAGAGCACGAGGGTGGCGACGTGGAGGCATTTGAGACGATTTCATCTTCATCTGGAGGACACCAGTCGTTGTCACTATTTTCAGAGCGATGGTTCACCTCCTTCTTTATTATTTGGCCAGATTGAGAATGGCTTGATGATGCCGGAAGTGTTTCATAACGGGATAGAACCAGTTGCGGCTGGAATTTTTGACTCATGTGCTCACCTGAAAAAATGAATTAAACATGTTACTTCTTGAGCATGTTCGTAGCATAGCATAATAAATATCTTTATTTTTTTTTGGAAATCTTACATCTCACACTCAGCAACTCTCGAATTTTCTCCACACTTGTAACATCATCAATTCCAAGATTGTGAGCCAGCCCCTCAATCCGATCACTCTCAGAACCCGAACACTCTGTATTTTCCATCAGCTTTTCGAGCTCACCCAATTTCCAAGAGAGACGGAGTTGAACCTGAATCAGTTCCAGGTACGAGCTGCAAATAGTTTGCACCGTTTTCCGACACTTCTCGCAAAATATTTTGCTTCCATTGTCGGCATTCGTAATGGAGAGAAATTTTTTGAAAGTAGTCGATGGGATCTTCAAGCTATTTGTTGCAAACTTAATAAACTTTATGTAGAGATCAAATTCACTTCCATTTCCATCCTCATCATCGCCACAAACACGAGATGTACTAAATTTATTGCTTTCAAGTCCAGATAAGCAAACAAAGCAAATCGGTTTCGGTTTTACGTTCATGATTTAGTATTGATTATTAAAAGTTTGGAATATTTAATATAAAATATTTCAAAATTAAATGTAATTTACGGACAGCTAAAAACAAACGTGCGTGTGCTATAATACACATTGGCTTGAATGAGATTGAGTATGTGCCGATGAAGTCACAACAAAACTCAGCTGCTTATGAAATTATGCATACTCTTTCCCTTTCCCAATTGCACATCATCACACTTGCGTTTCTGAACTACGCGCAAGCTTTTTACCAGAAAATATCAACATCATCTTCAAAAACTAGGAAACATTAGTAATCATGAAAGTAAACGTTTGTTTAGTGTGTCTAAAAACTTTTGACGGCTCTTGTGCAAAATTCGAAGAAGGAGAGAATTGCGATCTAGCTCTTCTACCGAAATTTCTCAAATTTGCGGAAAACTACTTGAGAGTTTCCACTGGAAAACTGCTGGAAATTGGCCTAATTGGAGGAAAGCAATGTTTTTGTGAGAAATGTGAGCTTGCAGTTATTAACCCGGTTTGTCAACTTTATCAGGAACTCCTTTCTGTGCAACTTCGCCTGGCTTGGGAGCTGAAACAAATGGGAAAGTTGCTCGAGAATGCGGAGAGTCCTGTTTCTGACAAGTTGAAACTGTTGAACAGTCGGCTGTTAGCGGATCAGTTGGGGATACACAAATTATCTGATTTAGAAGAGTTTAGAACTTTGTTAACTGAAAAATGTAAGCTTCTTTCTTTTTAATTGGAGAATATATTGACAGATTGGAATCAGCTAAAGGGTTGCTTTTTAAATTTAACTTCATTTTAGGTCAAGAGAATGTAAAACAAAGTCTGCCTCTAGTTCCAGTGCAACGGGTCACCCTCACACCATCCGTTGGACTGGAAGAATCAGCTCAACCGGAAAATAATTTTGATATTGAATACACAATTAAACTTGAGCCGATTGAACATCACAATGAATATCATTCTGACAACGGGAATGAAGATCTTTCTGATCCGTTATCAGATGCAGATTTAGAAAAACCCTGGAGTAAACAAGACGATAAACGAAGAGAAAAGAATCTTAGACGATGTGGTGAATGTGAGAAAGTATTTGCCAATCCAAAGCTTCTTGAAATTCACCACCGCTATCGTCACCAACTTTTAAATTGCCAAATCTGCTCGAAATCCTTTGTCGGAGGTCACTTGTTGGGGAAGCATAAACGCCGGGTTCACTTCAAGAAAGGGAATTTTCCGTGCCCAAAGTGTGACAAGGTGTTTCCAGCTCGTTTCAAATTGTCGAGGCACATTGGCGACACCCACGGTGACAAAAGATTTGTGTGCAAATTTTGCAAAGCAGCGTATAAAGTGAAGAGTCATTTAAAAGAGCATGTCGCTTCTATTCACATGCCAGAAGAACATACATGTCCCCACTGTGGAAAGGTGTTCAGTATAATGAAAAATTTGAAGTTACACATTCGAAAACAACACACACAACCTCATAGCAAATGAAAGAGTTAGTTAGTTATTCTATAAATTGTAACTGATTCTATTTATTTCAAAGTAATGTATTCAGCAAAAATGAATAATGCGGGTCCAAAGCTAAATAAACTATGCATTTTAACGACGTTTTCGTTTGTACATTGAAATACGTCCTTGTCTTTTTGTCCTATTTGTCTTTATTTTTTCATGTATTGTCATTCATACTCATTTAGATTCTTAGGATTTTGAAGTGCGGATGATGATATCATGATGTCACAGAAAACCAATAGTCTACATTCTATGATTTGGATTCCAAAATCGAGGTTAATCCCCCATCACATAAAGGCCAAAACTGAATGACAAAGTGTAAGAAATGCAACGCCATCCGCATTCGCAGAATTTGCTCAATTTTGACTGTTTATGGTTAACTGCTCGAGTTTGTCTCATAAAACTCATTTGACTGAGTTTTCCTCCTGATTTTCTGTAAGCGTTTGTCAATTCCTCGCTAATAAGAACTGGGGTGATCTGAGATTTGTTGAGTTTTTCTCACCAACTTTCTCCAATTTGATGAGAAACGTTCTGCAAAATCCAGTTTAAACACTCACACTTAAAAATTTCCATAATGTGAAAGAAACATGACTCTCTGGCTCATGCGTCCTTTCGGCTAACTAAGCTGGTACAAGTACGCACACGGATATCGGCGAGAACTGTCTACAATACTGAATACTTATGCTATATGCTATGGATGTGAAAGGAAAGGAATGAAAGGAATGTGATAACGAGCGGAGGACCTGTGGTTGTTCCCGTGTCCCAATGTGAACTGAGATAATATCACATTGGGTCTGTATTATATATCTCTTCTTCGGTCACACATAACATCTCTCATGTACATTATACATAGACAGGACTTACTTACTTCTCTAATGCTAATACTTGCATATACTTATAACATCCCAGATAGGTACTGATCCCTAACCGTTACAAATGCGCAATACAAACTTCACATAATTCTGATGATTTTTTTTATGGAAACTGAGCCTTAGCCAATCAAATCTCTGTTTTTATATGATGAAGCAAGTAACATTTCCTTTTGCATCATCATCAACTTTTGTCTTCATATTACAGACTAGATACGCCTGTAAACGTGTGCAATTGCAAACTTTAACTGTTCCAGACAGTTATCGTATGCTAAATTGCAAAGATTTGCGAACCATGTTCGACGAGACGACCAGAAAAAATGTTAAAAAATCACATATTTTAAAAGTTTTTGAACAAGTTCAAAAACAAATTACATAGTATATTTTCGCCGTACAATTACAAGTTTGAAAACACTGTAAACGTCATAATGCGTTGAACTGCTGCTGCTGGCTGCTGGAAGCTTGTGCTTCGCTTGTGGTTGTCGAAAGGACTTGTGACAAAGGATGCTTACAATAAAAAATTATGAAATATTCGGCACCGAATGAGAAAATTGAAGAAGGTGGTAGTTGCATCATCATCATGCTTTTCATAAAGGATATCAAAAACGAATAAAAACTTCGACTCTATAAAAATAGACATGATATTATAGCAATTAATGTCATCTTTATTCATTTTATATTAAAACATGCAACTAGATGTTTGAAGGTAAAAATAAGCACAAAAAAGAGGTACAAGTGATCGAGATACGAGGTACTTTTTTAAACTCAAAGTGAAAGTACCTCATAAGGAAAATTTAGCATTTTCTGGAAAAAACAGCTAATATTATACAATAAAATAAAATAAAACCAGACAAACTGAGACGTAAAGATGTATCTGTGACATCATAATTTGAAAAGGTCAATAGGTTCGAAATCGATCGTGTCCACAGACAAACGACGGGATTCAACCTCATAAAACCTAGTCAGTTAGATCAAATAGGTCACGGTAAACAATATTCCTAACTTACAGCACAGCTAATAATATCTGATTAAAGTAATATTTTTGCAGACGAATTAATCAATTGAAAATCATCAAAGCACCAAATAATCTATCAACCTCGTTGTTTACAACGGACATGACAAATTCCTCGTCAATCACAAAGAAGGGTTCATATTTTATTCTCAGCTTAATCAACGAACCTGCTTGCATTTTTCTAGCTAATCTTGTCTTGTACGACGTTTTTTTAAAACTTACTAGCTCAAATTTTGCTTCTTCTAAACACAAACGTATGAGCTTTCCACAGCATCCCCTTAACTTTGAAATTTGGGTAAGAATCATGATGAAACACGGGAATATTGATATACCCGCACCGGTAATCATTCCATACATAAAAAAGGGAACCCTCTCATAACCCTTAATAATCAACCAAAATACAATAATAGTGGCCCAAAAAAATGTGGAGATTAACATGCTCAAAAACTGCTCAACCAGCGGCTTCATCAGCCGATATACTACAATGAAATATTTGTAGTACTTTATCCTCTGGTAACAATTAAGTTGTTGAGAAAGTACGACCTCAAGATATTTATGCATGAGAGTCACAAGTGATAAGAAATTTATACCAATGTATGAAAATGTCCTGGCACACTCAAAGCCTCCGAAGAGAAATATCCAACGAATTAGAAATGTAAGTAAAATGGGCCCTGCTTCCTGCTCTTCAGCAGGTCCTAGAAAGTCCTCAAAAACGAAATATAAAGGATCAAACCTAAAGTATAGTGATGAAACCATTACAATAAATGGAATGGTTGAAACAGCAAGCGTAACTATGACTGCCAATATTTCAACCGGGTAGATCCTTTTTCGTTCGTCAAAACCTGAAAACAATAGAGATTTAATTTGTTTATATTTGTAATTGAAAATGGCTTATCAGAACTTACTTTGACAGAGATCCCGTCGTAAGTTGAAAAATTGGTTGATTCCTAACAACGCACTGGGGTTTCGATAAACTACTACTGCAGACATGAAAGCTGCATTTAGTAAAAGTCCAGCAACCGTTAACATACTAGCAATGCCGAGGTGAAAGCCGGGTCTAGGTGCAATCAAAAAATGGGAAGCGACGTCATAGAAACAGGCGAGAGTTAGAAGAAAGTCAAAAGACATGAGGATGATAAAGAAAATCCAACTGTTGACAGATTTGGTGGAAATTAAAGACGTCATGTCGTCATTCCAGCGGATGGGTAGTGGTGCCATGTAGCTGAATAGGTAATTGTGGAGTCGAATTGCAAGTTTAAGCAACAGAGTCCACATTTTACAGTCACTTTATTCCTTGCAATTTTACAAAGAAAAGATTACACGTTTGCAGAAACGAAGTTTAAACGAACAACTGAGCACCGAGACGCACAAAAACTATGCCCGTAATTGGGTTATTTAAACTTTCTTATGAGCAGACTACCTCATGAAAATCTGTAAATATTTTATTAATATGTTTACTAAGAACTATAAGGTTTTGACTTTTTCTTATAGAGAAGCAACCTCAGATTTTAGACATTTACCTTCTTTTTATGACTAGCCACTATTGATTTTATAAAACTATACAACGAAATAATAGAAATTTCAGAGCAAATGGAAAATCATTTGGAAACCTTTTCTTTAACGTGGCTCGGTGGAAAAAAGTACTTTCAATTCCAACCATTGTAAGGTAGAAATCCCATGGAATATCCATTTGAGATTTTTTATAAATAAATGGTTTAAAAACGTTTACTCCGATCACCATAAACATAGACTTTGGTCAGAAATTCAATCCTGTCCAAGGGAACAGTATGAGTATGCAATTATTAAATATTTAGTTAGATAATCTTCATATACAAGTAGTTGCGTTTATCTTAAAGATACGGAATACACAACTACAACAATATAATTTAACCAATAGAATGATAATGGCAATGAGTTTGTTTTGACATCGGACATAAACATATCAGGTTTGACTGTCATCAAATGCAGATTACTTGGAGTGAAAAAAAACGACAAAGCAATTTAAAAAAAGAATCGTAGACGGTGCGGTGAATGTGAGAGAGTTTTAGATAGCTCAAACCTTTTGAAAATCACCACCGGTATTTTCACCGACTGAATTACAAAGGGCTATCAATCCTTTGTTAGAGGGCAATTGAAAAATTGAATCGCGAGAGTGTACTGCAACAAAAGAAATTTTCCCTTACCAAACTGTGACACGATGTTCCCTGATAGTTTAATTTAATTGTCAAGTCATACTTACGGCTGACGGCGACAAAAATTCTTTGGTACTTTTTGAAAAACAGCGTTTGAACTGTGCATGTTGCTGTCTTTTCTTTCACAAGCATCGTAAAATCCCAGAAATTTATTACGCTTTGGCAAGTCTCTACATGCCAGCTATATCATCTAAACGTCCCTAATGACGAGACAATCCCTTCAGTAAGATATTTGAACAAATTCGGAAAAGGATCAGAAAGCAGCATGCTACCGGGCTATTTTCCATACAAGAAATCTGTCGTGCAGATTACGAGTGAATAAATTTTACAAACTTTCCCCAAACCCCATAAAAAACCACAACCAAGCTGTTCATGGAAAATATTTTAGAAAGAAAGTGCAGTACCTGGTAGACCCGGAAAGAAAGCAATTAATCCTCGCAATCGGCATCGCAATAAGTTGAACGAATGAAAGAAAATGGAAAAATGTGTCATTTTACCCCTAAAACAACAGCTCCCCAACTGAGCCAAACGACTCCTCAAAAAATACCCGGAGTGACTCCAGTTACTTTGAAGAAAGTGAATCCAACATCTGACTTCATTTACGAGAATAGAATGATTGAACTCACAACAATTGACGATTCATTCTTTGGTATTTCGTCAATTCATCTTGTTGCCGAAGACAAGAATGGGGATATAACACGTCTTTTCATTTACAACGTTGATTAGAACAAGGAAGCAGAGGAGAACTTAGATTTTGGCTGCATAGTACTCAGTCTAATTCATATTTGCAGATTGGAAGCCGAGACTAACAGAATACAAAATGATGATCCGAGCTGTCTCATATACTTGGATAAGACAAAGTGCAGATTCTTTGGAGAAAAAAAAACTGTGAAATCATGCGGCAGATGCAAAAGAGCACGACTTGAAAATGATAAAACATAAACTCGTCTCCTCAAAACTACAAGGCTAGGCAAGGCTCAAAACTGCTTGACTGTTGGTGGAAGCTGTAAGAAATAATTAATATGCATATATTTTAAAAATTACTTAACAATCCTTCATTGTTCAGCTAATGTGTAGAGAATTCGATAAATGCTGATACAATTTAAGTCATTTCATAGCTTAACTTTTATTCATTCTCACTTTCCCCCAATCAGCTTATACATTTTATACATCATATATGGATGATTTTTGCAAAAAAAATAAAATACGTGAACCTGGTGTATGTATTTTTTACTGTACGATTGAATGGATAAAATTCAAAAAGCTAATAAAATCAATGCATTGAGTTCGTACTTTTTTTGAACGGAAACTCGTCAAGTTGTTTTGAATAAATTGCAAGGCAATATCTTAAATACTAAGAATAGATGAGTGAATGAATGCACTCTTCGTTGCATGCTTGCAGACTCCGTATAACTTCCTTCGTCTTCTATCAAAGAAAATAAGAAACTTGCATTGATCCCTTTTGGAATTAGTGTATCTGATAACTGTAGTTTACCATGTGTAGAAAATGTTAACAGTGGAAAATAAAAACAAAATTTATTTATTTAGGATGTGAAGCAATATTTGTATGTATTTTCCTTTCATACTTTTTCATACTACTCTTATTAAAACGATAAAGGTCCACAAACAAGAGTTAGATTTAGCTCTTCAATTACGTAGTTACATATTTTTACTTTGTTTTTTGGAATGACTATGCCAAGGCATCATAAAACCTTGAGATGTTGACAGCCTCGACTGAGAGGAGGAGTTAAACGATAAAGTAGTGAGTTGGTGACTTAAAACAAGGAAGAATATTCTACCTCCTCACAAATCCATCTTATCATTAGGCCGTGTGTGCACAGCTTACAGACAGAACGGACAATGGACAATGAAAAAGCATGTAGGTACCAGTAACAAGTAAAAGTCAAGAGTAGATAAAGGTTGTTGTTGTAGAAGAAAGATGATAATAATGATAGGGCGATGGATCTGAGACTCGAATTGTATTGAGACTGACGATTGCAGATGCGAGTGAGGAATAGAAAGAGAGTGATAGGTAAGAAATAAGTGAAGAGAGAGACTATGTCATGATGATACGACGACAAACACATACCTACAGGATTATCAATTGTGTCCTAACATAAGTGACTTGTTCAAAATCATGGAATGTGTAACCTTCATCACTTTTCACAGCAACCACACACAATACACAGACATATCAAGAATGTTAAAATTCGTCTTGTGACTTCCCCCCATAAATAGAAGGACATTTTATTGAGAGCATTTATAAGAAGTTATTTTCCACCCGCCCGAACAACAAATAACAGATCTTGATCACCAGCCCAAATAAGACTGTCACGTAACCTGATTTCAGTCAACTCTGATCTTCAATCTAGGTAAGCAAAATTCGTTTCACAGAATTACTGAATGAGTAACTATCCATTTCGCTAACAAAATTCAAAATTTAGCTACGTGTTCATTCCACTGATTAATACGTCCGTCCGTTGGATTTGACAAGAGATGGCTATTTCTACCCTAATCAAAACTGTTTATTTGGTGACGCTTCTCGGAGTTCTGGGCTCAACTAACGGAACCAGGGATGTTGGGATTGGGGACTTCTGTGGAAATGTCGGCGAGGTGGTGGTTGACGAGCCCAGTCGATTGGGCGAGGTGACTTTTGATGCCATTGACGTCAGGTGTCCGCCAGGCTCCTCCTGTCGGAATGGTGCTTGCAATTGTGACGACCTTCCGGATGGAACCGTGATGGGCCATGTTGCTGGGAGTGATGGGAAGCATGTCTGCGAAAAAATCACGGGTCCAAAAATTGATATTTATATTGAGCTTCGCTAAACCAGATGACTTTACTGACTTCAAGTCCCTACTTTGTCAAATTCTAAAGTAGCTGATCGTGTGCTAGAAACAGTCAACCGTAAAAATAAGTAGCTAAAAACAGGTGCAGAATTTGTATGTATGAGTAGCATCTGCGAGTGTAGCAGTTATTTTTTTGGGAGTTTCGTACATGGAGATAACTAATTGTAACAAACTTATTTAACTTATTTAACAAACTTATTTACAAAAAAACTGACATTCTAAGTTAAAAGAAAGTTCAAATTATGTTCATGTAAATGATTTTCCTCTACATGTAGAAAATATAGCGAATAAAGTCCAAGCTATTTCGGATATAGTGTGATGAAAATAACAACAATTCTTTCTCTGGTTATTTGCATAGTTCCTCATTTTGGTTCGCTGCCAAATCAAATTTTGATAAATTACTAGTAAATTCTTGAAAGTTTTTATTTTGCTATGATGATGCTGGTGGACTTGATCAAAGATAAAGAAAATCATTACAAAGACATGTTGCTGAATGAGGAAAATTTTGGGGACGAAGATGGCCATTTTTCTGATAAAAAATATATCCAATATTTCTTAAATACTTTTCAAGACCTAATATTATTTCTGTTCACTGAGCTGGCCAACGAAAGTGACAATTCTATTGCGGTAGTGAGAAAGAAACATATCCGCACGTGTAATTTTTTTTGATAAAATAAAATATTTAAATACGTCAAGTTCCAATAAAATAAACCCGACAATTCGAGATGTAGCGATGTACCTTTAGACAATATGTAATTTATGAATTGGGAATCATAAATGAAATCTTCTATAGCCTTATAAACTTTTTGATATTGAAATTTGAAAGTTAGTATATAAAGCAGGCAAGTTGTTTGCATCCGGCAATAAAAGAAATCGAATTTTCCCCAGAAATGATACAAGCACCGATTCACGGATAAATGTGTCGCGAGAAATTTCTTGCATAGTGGTTGTACTTTTCCGTCAAAGCTACTTCTGCTTCCAGGCCAGTTTAGAATGTTATAAAAATGGTTTTGGACACGTAATACTTTAAAGCCAATTATTATCGCTCATATAGTATGTAATAGACAGCTTGGCCAAAGCTAATTTCATTAGGATAATTGCTTTCTATCTGCTTCATGCCAAAAAGCTTATGATGGTATATGCTCAGGAGTATACGGTATCTATGTTCAAACTCGTTTTGAGGAGCACTTAAAGTATTGAAATATTAAATCGATAATATTTCAGATGTTCCACTATGATACTTTAACTTATGGCTTTAGAAACAGGTTTGGATAATCCATCCTTAATACCGTACTATCTTGTAAATTCTAAAGCCCAGTATGACTAAACGTTTCGCATGATATGGGCAACAACAAGTGTGAAAATATTTCAAGGTATCAAAGCGATAAAATTTGAATTACATTTACTTCCGGATTACAAAAATTGGTATGTAAGAGTATTTTCGCGTTTTTTGAACCTAAAAAGTGCTAAAAAATCACCAGTACCAGAAAATTAGCATCCATTAGTATTGAGAAGCCATTTATTATACCGTTTGTTTGCTAAATTGATTTCATGCAAAAACTTATACGAAGTTAACAACAGGGAACGACTTTTAAATGGCACGACAAGCTTTCCAAAATATTTTCTTTGTTTTATCTTTTGTATATCGATTTCAAGTTATTTCAACGGACAAAATAATAAATGGTACGTTACTGTATCAATACCTGGAATTTGAGCTTTACAAAGACGACATAAACCAAAATAGCCCTGATGTAGTAATAAATTTAAATATGGTCTTAGACGATCTCCCTACAAACTGCTTCATTCACATAACCAACTATCAAAATGTGGACATCAAACCTACAAATTTTCCGATAATTATTCAACGGATGAAGTCTGCAACTGTAAAAACTTTCACATACAAAACCTACTGGGGTGATGGTATCAAATACTGGCGACGTAACATAGTCTACGTACCTGTGGAACTGCCGTTACCGTCTCAACTGCCCATTCAGTTCATTGAAACAAAGCTAGGCGTGAATGAACACAACTTCGAGTATGTCCACTGTCCAACTTCCAATTTATTTTTTGGTTGTTTAAACGACGAATATAAGGTCTGCAATAACATATGTGGTGAACTGAACTTTCAAAAATTTGTGGCAGCTTCAAAACCCTGGACTTGTGACGCGAAAATAGATTTATTTCCGTCAGAGTTGTTCCACAAAACGAGGCAAGAATCAAAACATGTTCATAGCCCAAATCTGCACGATAAGAGACTCTACTCAACTGTGTTTAGTACTTACTGGCTAACTGCCGAAATGAAAATTTCGAATGGTGGAATATGGAGCCCAGTTCCATCCTATAACCCATTTAATATACTCGTTTTAGATGAATCAACAATTGAAAAGGAGAAAAATGAAGGAAATTTTGAAGCTAAACTTCAATACTGGCTGCTTAATTTCATTGACTCTTTGTCGTTTTCAGAAGTAAAACCTGCAAAAATATATAGAAGTGCGTTTTTCGTTCTTTCAACCAGAACCATCAAAAACTCTACAAACGTTGGAATGAAAAATATCCTCCAAATTTTATCATCAACTACTGGTAAAACCAAACTAAAGAATGTCCTTCATTTTAATAACAGCAGAAAAACTATCAAACATCAGGGTGTCATGAAATTTCGTCTACCCGAAGAAGTTTATGCTAATATAAATGATTATAGGTTTTGCATCTATTTGAAAAGAGGACAAGGAACCCTGCATCAGGCACAACAAATTAATCCTCTAGGACAAAAAAATACCCGTCAGAATATACGCATGCTCGAAGAATTCACTTTCTTGTGGGGATCCATTGTACAAAATTTTACGCTCCGATTCAGCAACGATGACGAGAAACTGTGTACCACTGGTGTACGAAAACACTTTGAGGATGAATATGACCGAGCTGAATTTATTGGCGTAATTGAGTTGGAAGAAAATTTTAATGTATATTTTGAAGAGGCGTATCTAGAAGAACCTTTTCGACTAACAGATTTTGGTGCGTCGTTAGGCTTTTTAAGTTGCGGTGTCCCTCCAACATCTGGGTGGACATTCAGAGATCTCGTTAGCAGTTATGAATTGTCAGTCTGGTTGTGCATTATAACCTTATTTTGGTTTGCGATACCGTTAGTAACTTTTTTATGTAGAAACTGTCAACGATTTTCTCCAAAGCACACACTTCAAGTCTAAACAGTGTTCACCACCTGTTATTTCTTACTATCCATTTTATAAAATGATTGGATTTCTATTAGAGCAAAGTGGCACATTCACGCGGTCTCAGATTAAGATACCTAGCTTGACAGCTTTAATTTTAATCCTCCATATTTCCGGAATCATAATAAGTAATGCGTACAAAAATGACAACGTGTATAAAATGATTGCCCCAAGAAAACGGATACCGTACTCATATTTTAAAGAGCTGATTGGAGACAAATTTGAAATATTAACAAGAGTTGATAACGCAATTTTTCCGGAAACCGTTACCACCAGGTTTACGGATATTGATCAGCATACGTTTTCTTTTGAAAGAAAGGTGCGACAAGATAATGGTCAAATTAATGTTGGCAAAAGAGAGATTTTTTCGGAAATCTATGAGCGTCTTATTCTTCTCACTTTCGCGTTCAGCAACGTAAACTTGCAGAAGAAGCAGCAAATTGACTTAATCCATAACCATACTAGCCTACATGCTGGAATGCTAAAAGCTTTGAATCAATCTGTCAGAGTTGTTGGACTTAAAGAATTCCGTGAATTAGAAGCAGCAGCGTTGTTTCAAGAACTGAAAAAGTGCGATAGAAAAGCTGTTGTGCTACCGCTTAGAAACATGATGGACTATCTACCAAACTTATACAAAAATTTCAGTAAAAAGCTGAATGTTGGGAAGGAAGTTTTAGAATTAAAAAATGAAGGATATCATTTAACGGGATGGGTACCGGATTCCATTCTTCGAAAAATCAGCTTTACTATACCAACAGGACTATTTATAGGGTTAAAACAAAGGTTTGGATTTCCTGCTGAACGATTGCGCTCTTATCAAGGAAATGAGGTAGTTATTGAAAAGCCGACCATGTCGGGAAATATTTTGGTTATATTTGTAGTTTTCCTAATATGCCACGGGCTGGCCATAACTGTATTCCTTCTCGAACAAAAAAATGGTGTTTTGAAGTTTGTATTTAAAGACACTGCTATAATTATGATACTTCAAACTTTAGTGTTTCGTAAACGGAATGTAACGACAAAAAGGAACGAAACTTCATTTGTCAGCAAGGTAAAAATTACAAAAATCACAGTTAGTTCACAAAAACAGTAACAAAATATTGTGGTTTGATTGATTCCAATAAAAGGTTAGTATGACAATGAATCTTTTTTAACTAAAATGCTCATTAACGTTTTTTACTGTTAATTTTACATGCAAGATTATCTCTCTTTTATTGCCATTAATAAGTCTAACTAATCGGATGACTTATAACAAACCTAAACTACCTTTATTGCTTCCGAAAACACGCATTTCAAACAACAGCAACATAAACTCGGGTACTAGAATAAGAATGAATTGTTGCAACAATTGCAATCTAATTTATTACGTGGCTGAATGTATTCAGCAAGTCATAATTCTACGGAGTCGTCTGTCCGTCCGTCCATACGCACTCTCCTGTCCACATATGTATGTTGACCGATTTGGACCATATTTGGCACATAGGTAGTACTCCTCAAGGGAACCTCTAGGAATAACTTTCAGCCAAATTGGTCGCGCGCTTTAAAAGTTATGAGCGCACAAATACAAAAATTCATCCGATCTAGCTTAAAATGAGTATTTATGGGTAGTTTGACATGCTGAATCAAATGGTCACAATAGTTTAAATGAAATTAACAAATTCATGGATATTTTAGCGCGTAAATTGGAAAAATCGCATTATACAGGCTATTAATGCATGAAATGATCATAATCGCATGAAATGATCATAACCACATAAAATGTCATTCATTACGGTGTTCAGCCACGTTCCTCAGTCCGCTTACGTTGCTTTTGTTTACAGATGCAGACTTTTTTTCAAATCTAAAATTTTTTCAAGACTTTACAGGAAACCATGGCATTGGCTCTTAATTTACAAAAACTTCATATCAAAGCCATACCCTGAACATAAGTTTATATTCACAAGCATTTTTGTAAAAATGAACAAAGATTTGAACTCAAATCCTCTGTAAACGAAACGCCGGATGACGCTACCCAAACAAAACTGGCATACTGTAATGATAATGGTTATTTTGTATTTTTGTCATCATGTCATGTTGCAGTATTTATTTTCATATCTCTAAATATACTTTGACATAATAATATGATACAATGTACAACAATAAAGATAGTGTTTCACATTACCCCTTTCTACCACTACCTCAATGAGTTTTTCTCAGAATACCCTCTGTTCACTACATAACGTAATCAGACAAACACATGATAAGATAAGACGATAAGAACATGATTTGGTAAAATTACGCTAACTTAACAATAATGCTGTTCCAGCCTATTGCTGGACCAGCAAATACTTGTCTCAGAAGATATATACGTACTAGGCAAAGCAACACAATTTAAGTACAAATTTCAAGAATAACAAGTAAATCGTAAAGATTCAGAATGCACAATTAGTACAGTAAACTGAGGAGTTGAACTTTTACGGGTATTGTGTATCAAAAATTACGAAAGAGTACAAACTTTTGTAACTGGTAAAATTTCGAACAATTTGTTGCTTAAAGTTTTTGTCAAGTTTTTCCCTGATGCACTTTGGGTTAGTCTACCTGATCTAAATAAAAAACCCAGAGTTTCCCTGATAAAATATCATCTTAAAAATGAATTTTGGCATGTTATCAGCTCCATTGAAACTGTGTACATCGTCTGGAACTCTAAATATAGAACTTTTATATTAAACTCAATTTTATCGCAGTATCCCCCAGGCAGAATGATGTATGTAGATCAAAGATGGATGACATCGTGTATCAAATGTGAAACACAACTTGATCGGCATTCGAAGAATTTACTCATTTGTTGGTTGTGTACCCAATTTGATCAAAACCGACCAAGTAACTTTAATTTTTAAAGAAAAAATCAATTAAAATATTTTTTGTTCACGTTACAGAGCTGTTCCCAATTCATTGCAATAATTAAAAGTTTAATATTCGCAGTGAATTTTAGCAACTCACACTCACGCATGCTCCATTCATAGTGAAACATTTATGTCAATTCAAGATTTTTTTTCCACCTGTCATCCAGATCTCATTGGGCAGTAAGTAATCCTACTTTGTAGTGAACTGCTACCACTTTAAGAATGTAAATAATGATTTTGCCTGAATAAATTGAAATTAAGTTTTGGTGTCGTTACTTATCTCGCTTAAAAAGTCGTTACGTTTCGTTGTCATTTGATGACACAAACGCAATGTGAGGAGTTTTAAAGTGGAATGTGATGATGTTAAATATTTAATAAAAGATGACATAAAAAGTTTTTAAAATTTACATACAAGCTTTATTTGCAGGAATTTTGTAGAGCGTTAAAAATTTTTGTGTGGCAATTATTTGGTTAAATTTACCATTACTGTTGTAAATAAAGTTTTAAGTTTATTTGAAGTTTATTTTGTGAGCTATCTATTTTAATCGTAACTAATAACCTGATAAATGAATGATTTACATGGGGGGATTACAATTTGTATGATTGACAACTCTCCTGTTTTGTTCGGAGAACCCATAATTAGCAATAAGAAGGCGTAGAATATCCAATGTTTTACTTTCATTGTAATTGGGGTCTCTTGTGTACAGAACCATTGATTCCAGACTGTATCTATTATTCTCGGATGCTTCAAAATTTTGGCATTCGTAGGCAATAGCCCAGGTGTCATAATCCGTTTGAACCCAAATCATTGGAGCTATAATGCACAAATTTGAAATCGTAAAACCTATATTCGTATAAAGTTATTTCTAGAAATTCGAAAAATGATATGGATAGATGAAATATTGATATAAATTTACTGTGTGGTATCTTGGGAATAATAGGAACTTGACTAACAACCTCCGACCAAACTGATTCCAGCGGCAATAAAAGACTTCTTGTTGTATAGTTCGTTACGTCTTCAAATCGTTGCCCCAAACTAGGAACTTGATAGCTGTAGTTAATGAAAAGGATATTTGATTTGGTTGAGACATGCACAAATGTTTTCGGAAACAATAAACCCGACAAATCGAGACGCAGCCATGTACCTTTAGACAATATTATGACGTAATGTGTGACTTGGGAATCATAAATGAATTCTTCTATAAACTAGCGTTCATTTGATACATCCCAACCCAAGGGTGTCATTTGTGCGTGACCTATGACCTTGTTCGACTGCCCGACTGCATATTTAAAATCAGTAATAGTAGCTTTCGAACGGTATGTCACAGGCCATGTTAGTCATTTGAAACATTTAATCATGATTTTTGAACCTGTTCGGAAGTTCTGATTTACATTTCAAATGCATATTTGCAATCCGCACTGCAGTAGCTTTCGAATGATATATCACAAGCTATATGTGACGCTTATCATATTGGTTTAGCTTATCAATTGACCTTGTTCCCGTGACCCCAGATAACCCATCTTCGAACTCATCCTCCGCCTTGACCTAAGCTATCGACTGGTGCAATCAGAATTTCAAAAAGTCAAGTGGTTCGAAAGTTATCGTGCCCACAGACAGACAGACGACGACAACGGACGACGACAACGGACGACGCGATACAGAGTGATCTTAATATGTACCTAAAGGTACATAATAATTAATAATTTGTTAGTGGAGCAGACCGCCAAAACAGTTGTATAATATATGGACGCCAAGTGCCCAAGTATGACATGGTGTAGCTGTAGCAAGCTAAATCTTGAGATGGAAAGTTTTCCTCATTATTCAAGTAGTAAATTTCCCGTACGTACCATATCTGAGGACGAACAAACTAAAATAATAATAATTAAATTTAGCATATTCAAGTACAAACGAAAAACTAGGTAAACGAATTTAAATGTATTTTTACCCTATCCATATCAAAGAAGTGCACAGGTGTAAAACTCTGAAAAGTTTTGCAGGATCCATACGGACTCTTAGTTTCTCCAAGTTTCAAAGGCAATGATGAGGAGAATGATAAGGCAGCCTGGCCTATCACTACAGAGAACAACGTTAATAAATTACAATAATTCATTTTTATACTCAATATTCACCAGTTTGTTTTTGTAATCCATTCACGACGGAGTTAAATTTAAACTGTTAGCCAGTTAATTTTATTTCACACTTTAAATAGATGTGTTGTTAAGCCAAACAAGCTGTCATCGCAAATATAAAACCAACATTCGTTTAGTGATTTTAGTACAGCACCATAAATGTCACTACGGAAGCGACTCTCAATGAGATATGATATGTTGCCAAATACTGCGAAGATAAGCTAAATTAAAGTGAGATAATGATAATATTTGACACAGTAGCAAACAAGCTCAATATGAAATGCTCATGTGACGTAGTAAGTGATACACAAACATTTCGAGCAATGTAATTATGATTATGGACTGAGTTTCCCTGAAATTGTCCTGTTAAATGAAAATAACAGGTTGCTTTTTAAATGCCAAGCTTATCGCAAGTAGCGTAGCATAACAAAAAAAACATTGCATTGATAAGCAGAAACAAAAGTCATCGTCAGTTTAGACTGTCAAAGTTGTTATCAATCGTTTTGTTGTTGCTTCGATTTCGTAGTCTTTCAAATATGCACAAAGATTCGTACATTGATCACAAAAATTATTGAATTGGGTCACTGGGTCAGAACGCTTTGATAAGGAAAGTATTGATGAGGCAGTTTGAGAATTACTATACCTGTAAGTCTGTAAATACTTCATGGTTTCGAACCGGGGCAACGTTAGATTTGGTTGAGTTTTTCTGACCAACGTCGAGCCAATTTTCTTATGGTAGGAGGAACGCTCTGGAAACGTGCAGCGATGAATAGAATGTTTAAAAGCAGTTTGCAAATAACAGAGGACTTGTTTGGGTACATTACCATGTCATCCTCATTCGGTTGGATATCATTCTAACGGCAAACAAACCGTAGTGCATATAAAATTACAGTATTGATACAATTTAACATGCGTGCAAATGATAACATGATTTACTGATCGGGAAAGTAATTCCCCTTTTCTCAACATTCAAAAACGTTCAACATTTCAGGTTTCTTATGTTCGTTTCCCACAGAAACTCATAAAATTTGTTTCCAGTCATGAATTTGGAAGATGCAGAAGTAAGTAATATGCAGTTTTAATATCATTCATCCCATCTTATAAGTGAATGCCTGATTCATACCAAATCACTCCTGTCCACATGTAGCTTGTAGATGTGTAGAATGTAAATCATCATCATCATCAGTCTCTTTTATTTTCTTGTGTCAAAAAGAGTAAAGCAGCAGCCGGACAGACCTTTCACGCAGAATAAATTCGAATCCAGAGCACGTGTTGCTTTATACTCTCTTTGTTTAGATGAAGACCATAATTTCCCATGGACAATATGATATATCGAATGTATAACAACCTAACCCAACTTGTACATGCATGAGATACACTGACTAAATTTGAAAATTCTACGCAGTGAATAGATGAAATCAAGATGCATGATGTAATTAAAACCCTTTTTGAAACTACTCTATATTTCTTATAAGATACTGACACTGAGGTTAACTAACCTGCATTTATTTGATCAATACGCACTTGTATATCATTACAATCATATCAAAACTCAACTAGTTTTGTGAAAGAAGATGACATCGTTTTTCTCAAATCACATTATTACACTATATTTTACTTTTCACATCAATGCCAACTCAACAAAGATCACAAAGTGCAATTTAAATATGTAATTTACGTAAAAACAAGGTAGTTCAATACAAGCTAGCTAATAGAAAAGGTTAAGGTTAGACGTTGGCAGTGGCACTACTCCCCCGCCAAAGTTCTGCTGGCAAAGGTTAACAGCTTGAAGTTGCACTTCTCCGAGTTTTACATCCTGTTCCTGATCTTCCACCACCTCCACCCGCTGCTGAGCTCCAACTCCATGCTGCTTCGCCAAATGCCTCTCGTACCAAACTTTCTTCTGAGTAAACTTCATTGGACAGTATTCACACTGATACTCCTTCGCATTCACGTGAATATTCGTATGATGCTGCTTCAATGAATTCTTGCATTTAAAACCCTTCCCACACTCACTGCACATGAACGGCTTCTCGACCCCGTGCTTATGAAACTGATGAGAACGAAGTGCATATTGGTAAGAAAACTTTTTGTCACAAGTGACACAGACAAACTTCCTGTCTTCATAACTTCCATGCATTTGTTTCATGTGAAACGCTAAATTATAAACTTCTGCACCACAAACAGTACAAATTGATTTTCTCTTTTGAGGTGCAGCAATCCCCTCATGAACCTCTTTGATATGTGCTTCCATCGTCCCCATAGAGTAAAAGCTCTTCTCGCACTGATGACATTGAAACTTTTTGTTTTTTCGAAAAGGGAGTTTCTCACCACGAGCCAACGCTGCAGCCTTATCTTCCTCTGAATAGTGGGTCCACATATGATCTTGCAAGGATTTAGCACTGCACGGTCGTCCGCAGACGCCACAAGGAAGTTTTGGAACAGGTTGACCTGCTCTCGTATGCGTGGCCATATGCGACCTGAGGTTACATAACCTCCCAAATTTCATTCCGCACTGGGAGCAAACAATCCGGTCTGTGTGTTCTTTGACAACGTGAGCCCTCAAAAGGTCCCACCTGTTTTGAACAACTGCGTCGCACTTTGAGCACTTGAAAGTTGATTCTCCTGCCTCTTCAATTCTGATAAGTTGACACTGGAAAAAGGTGATTTTTTGAGCTTTAACTTCCTGTTTGTCCTTGCCAGGAGCTCTGATACGACGCCCTTTCTTAGAATACTGAGGTGGTTCCTTCCCTTCAGGAGGAACGTACTCGTCTTCATCGGGTTTCTTCTTTGTCTTTCTGACATACGAAGAGGGTGCTGGCGTTAGGTCTTTATGTTCGTCCACTTCAGCGTAAGATTTGTTGAGCACAGTTTTTCTCCGCTTTGGAAGCGGTTCTACGTCTGGAAGCTTCATGTACTTTTTCTTTGGCTTGAGATCACGACCTTGATTATTCTTTGTGGGAAGAAGGTCAATAGCACGCTGAATGTCCTTGGGGAGCCCACCTGGTGTAGCAATATCTGATCTGCCCGGTTGTGGTGATGGAGGATTAGGTGAAGGAAGATCGTTGTCATAATCATCATGATCCTGGTGAGGAGCTGGCGTTGATTCCTCCTCTCTTTCCACCATGATGTATTCCACCTGAAACTCGGACTGTCTGGAGGGATGAGATGAAGCAAGGGACAAGGATAAGCCAGTTGACATCCTCATTCGTTCCGCTCGAACATCTGGCATGCTTTGTTTTCTCTTCAGTTGGCCTAAAACATTAAAAAATCATTCAAATTCAAAAGAGCTGGATGAACGTAGAATGATTGTCTTTAAAAAGTAATCCATTTACAATTTGTCATCAACAAATCCCTCAACTGATCCAGCTGGAGGGTTGTGTCAAAGTTCATCTGCTCAGCAAGCCTCCTGATAAGCAGTTGACCTAGCTTGTCTGAAACAGTCGTCTTGGAATGGTGAAGTAACTCTCCCATTTCTCCAAGTTTGTAAGAAAGACGGAGTTGAACAGCAGTGAGCTCCGAGTAGAGTCCACAAACGTCTCGAACCAGCCTCTCACAATCCCCACAAAATGATTCCTCCTTTGACTTTTCTCCATCATCAGTCTTTACTCCCAGATAACTTTTTGCTAGGCTCCAAAACTTTGAGTTGGGACAAGAGCCGCTTTTTGGGAATGTTTTCAAGCAGAAAAAACAAATGTTGGGCTTCATTTTGCAGTTCCACTCACTTTCCAGCTATGACCAATAAGCTAAATAGTTCGAAATTGCTTCCATTTAACAATACGACAATTAGAAGAAAAAATACAACCCCAAGACAAACCTGAAATGACAAATTTCTTTGACTGAAACTGCAAAGCAAACGAAAAGATAGGGAAAAAAGTAAACAAGAGAGGTGATGATGATGATGGTCAGCTGCTCACACACTCCACTCTCTTTTTTCGGCAGATCGGCTTGAAAGAATTGCAATGCAATTTACATTTTAGGTAAAAGACAATCGAAATCCAATGCCTATTCTAATTCCATGTGATCTTAAATTGAAAGTATGATTATTCAAATCATTTGGAAAAGCCATTTACATCATTTTAATTGTCGTTTCTTTTTCCTGGTCTAAAAACAAAACTGGATGGAAGCAAACAGCACAATTTCTCCAAACAAAATGAAGAAAGATTGCCGCAACCCCTCCAAAACGAGTTCCCTCCATCCGAGTTAAAAGTACATCTTCAGTCATTCATCAGTTATTTCGCATTTGTTAACCTTCACCAGAAGGATGTATTATGTGTCTAAAAAGTGAGTGTTTTTATCTAACCATAAAATCATCATCTTTGTCTGCATGTCTCACAGCACAGTAGTTTCTTATGCCTTCAGATTCAGAAGGAATTTTTCATGCACATAAAACTAGACTAGTAGGATACATGAGAAATTCCATCATCATCATCACTCGATATTTTCTTTTTCTGCTGCGTAGTTTTTTTCGCTTAGGTACACAATGAATTGCATTTTCATCATGTGATGCTCCCATACCCAGCTATGCTAAACCAGAGTAGTTCTCGTTAGAGAAAGAAAGTTGATACATACAAAATACAAGCATTTCACAACAAAAATATAGTTTTTAAAACTTAAAACGCAATATTTAAATGAAATTCTTGAAAACTTTATCCTGTTCCACCTGTGTATGAACCATACTAATTATTTGTAAGTTTAATTTTTCTCAGGCAACTCGTAATTCAATTAAAAAGCTGTGAACTTTATTTTTGGAGGAAACGCCCTTTTAATAAATAAAAATAATATTTTTTTTACAGAATGGAGTCAGACGGAGTGATAATCACGTTTCGAAACGTGAACTCAACCACACAATCCCAGTTGACGAACGTATTTACAGACTTTGAGAAGTTGGACTTTGTCCACGAGAAGTGTGAAAATGT
>JAQGAP010000965.1:0-24372 GCA_034697805.1 Orchesella bifasciata | reverse complement strand
TGAAATAATTTTCATTTGAGTTTTGTATAAATATCTTTTGTGAAGATGGAAACTAGTTTCTCAAATAAATATTTGTACCAATATATAACATAAAGAGATCCATTCATACGCCAAAGTGGAAGAAAGTTGAGTATCACATAGTTTTACATCATTGCTTTTCTTTCCTCATGCATCTCATTTTTAGTCCCGGCGTACGAGAAAGCATATTATGTACACAGAACAATTTTACTACCAAAACTGAATTATTGGTGAAACAGTAGCAAGCATAATCGTATTGCCAGTTGGTAAGAGTAATTAGCCAGCATTTGTCATCATCATCGTTAAAAAGTCCCAGGTCTGCACCAATAGTTATCCATATTTTTTCAAGGATGTCTAATGAATAAAATGGTTTTGATATAGTTCAACATATCAAATAACAATCTCTTCCTTTCGTTTTATTCGACACATGGCCAACCAAATAAACCAAGTACACATTTATATTTACACTCGTCTTTCGTAGCTGTTTGGTGACAAACCCAAATCATAGCAGCATTCCCATTAATAAATACAAACCAACCCCATTAATTTATCATACTTATATTTCAAAAAGCAGTGTCGTCAGTAAAACCAGAACCGTTCGTCATCTGTAGACAAGAAAATACTTTCGAACTAGATAAATTTTGAGCTTCACCAAATCATTGACGTGGATGTCAAACTCACTGTTGGAATGTAAATGAATATTTCACGTAGCAAAAAACCATGTATATGTACTGCGAGAAAAAATATGATTTGATTTGGTGTGTCAGCATAGTAAAAGAAAAAGGTTTAGCTACTGCATTGCGAAGCTTTTGGACAGAAGCCGAGAACAAAGAGCTTGCTACTTCTCAGATTCACGCTTGTTCCATCTTCCAATTCAAGGGCCACAACTAACCACCACAAATCAGATACAATATTTTCAGTCAGGTAACTGAGGTTCCTGCCTCTAGGTAGCGATATAGTATGAAAGAAATCCTCCTGCAAGCTTCTTCTTTTACACAAAGGATTGCTATGCAATATTATTATGCTCAGTTTCTAATATCTCATTCACATGACCGTGACTTTGTTTCTGGAATTGTGTTGTTACTGTTCTGTTATAAAAGGCATGGCGTTGTTGCAACACGTGTACTTGACATGATTATTTTATCAACGATTAGAAAAGCTGCATTTTGTTCCCACTTGAGTTCACTGCTTGTGTACGGTTGTGAGTTGTGACTCCTTCTGAAGCCAAGCTTAACTGCACGATGTGGAAGGTGAAAATATATCATATATTATCATATCATTATCCACATTCATTTATTAATCAAGGTAATACAACAATGTAGGAAAATTATCTCTACTTTTTTTATTTGCTTCGCTCACATGCTCGTTAACATGAATTTCATATTGCCTTACGAAAGTGTCCGTTCACAAAAACAGATTAAATTTCAATTGGTTAAAGCCATTTGCTGTACTTCTCTCTGTACCCTTATAACGTTCATATTTCGGCGGCTACACAGCCATCTAATACGATAGTATGCCAAGTCTGTAACATGTAAATGACGAACATTGGGAATGGAATGTCGACTTTTACCAGGACAAATGTCTTTGTGCAATTAACAGGTAACGTTTTGTTCATGTCACATCGTTTAATTTAGGAGGAGCCATACGGCAAGTTTAGTACAGTTAGAAGTTCAGCTTCATTTTGCTTGAACAGTCAAAGATAATAGACGTGTTTTTTAGTCATCAGTTAAGGCGACCAGAAAGCATCCAAAAGCATCCTAGAGCATCTTTAAGGAGTATATGTGGTCGCTGGGTAATCTGAAGAATCGTCGAACGACGATTCCAAATATGTAATTTAATTTTTTCGAAACAGCATAAAAAGCATCCAAAAGCATCCAAAATTGAAATGGCATCCAAAGAGCATCTTCGTGTTTAAAGAGCATCCTGAGAGAAAATGCGCAAAAAATATGCCATTTTCGGTAAGAAAAAGGCAAATTTTGACATTTTTGGAGGATTTTCAAGAGTTTCGTTCAATATTTTTGGTTTATAAGTTCAAAAATTCTAAAGTTATACACACATTTTGTGTGTAAACTTGTTTTATTAGTGTTATTATAGTCTACAGTGAGAATGTATTCAATTTTCCTTGTCAATTGAAGTCTATTTTTTGGGAAAATTGAAAAAGCATCTTAAAGCATCCTAAAAATTTGAAAGAGCATCCAAAAATGTCCGGAAAGAGCATCTTGGCGGTCGCTTTATTAATATATTCAACAACTTACTCTCAGGTACAGAATTGCATCTCGTAAAACTTTCTCTGCAACAAAATTTCCTTGTCGGTACGCATCCATAATCTTAAAAACGACTTCAAGTGCACCTTGCGAGTATGTGTTGAGATAGTACTGAGCAAAATCCTTGTATTCCTTGGTAACTCCTCCAGGGCTTCCGTATCGCTCGAACATCCTGTACAAAATTCGCATTGCCCACTTTTTAGTTTTCCACCACTCATTCTTCTCCAGTTCATCCCTTTCATCTTCGTCCTCGGGTTTTTTCTCCAACTCTGGTTGACTTCTGTCCAACACTTGCCGCACAACTTCCATCCACCCACGGAATCTCTCCCATTGACCCTTGTTGCCCAGCAAAGGCAAAGGAAGGTAGTGTTGCGTAAGGGCAAAAAACATTTTCAAAACCAAACGCTGCATCATAAGCCCAGACTGTGAAACGTTGGGCATCAATCTCTCCATAATTTGTTGTACAAGCGGTAACAAGAGATTCATGGCTTCATCTAGGGGTGCTCGTTCTGTTCCCTTCCTGTACTCAAACACTTTGACCAATGCCAATAATGCTGAAATCGCTCCTGGCCAGCCACCCGCATCCGGAGATTGAAGATACACGACGATTTTATCAACAAGTGATGGCCATCTTCCCGGAAAGTCGTGTTTGCAAATGACTCCAATACAAACACAAAGCTGGGACCTAATTATCGGCGGGGCGTGTACTACGGCGTCCACTAAAGAGTCCCTAATCAAAGCACGGTCTTGTTCATGAATATGAAAACGTGGTTCCTCATCTTCATCCGGCTCAGCCCAGGATTTCTGAATAAGATTTTTTAAATAGATTGCTCCAGCTTGTCTCGCAGGCATTTCAATATCTTGGCCCATCACAATCTGCAGTAATGCTGGTGCAACACCAATAATCTTCTCAATCTGTTTTGGAAAACGAAAAATGCAAATCTTAGTAAAACTTTTAATTCACAAACAACACATTTGACACACTTAATTTACTAAAAATAAAAACTGATTACTGGAAACACGTACCTGCTTCAACTGCTCCTCAGCAGCCTGTCGTTGGTTCGGGTCGAGAGTTGCCCGAAATAATTCCAAAAGCTTTCTCGTCTCCATTTTAGTAAACTACTAACGAATACTACTTTAACGTAAATATAAAAATGAATATAAACAAAACAAAGGTTTCAAAGTAAACTGCTACTTGACACTTTTAACTATACTTATCCTTCACGAAAAAGGTTCGATAACTTGAGTGCTTGTCAGTGGACTCTCCTGGACACACTTATGGATTCTGCAATTGAAAAATAATATCCATCAATTAGTTACAATTCCTCCTGGGACCGCAATATTCCTTTTCAACAATTAAAAATTTTGACAATGTCATAGCTAATTTTACAACAAGCAACAACTGTTACAATTCCGCAAAGTTACGCATGGATGGATCATGCAGAAAAAATGCTTTTTTTTGTGGACACCCACATACATGTGCCTTTCTGAACTGGTGGAAAATATGGTCTAAAACTCGACAACTCGTAAAATGACAACACTTACCAAATCCAGGAAACAATGTTGATCACTGGAAAGTTGATCAGGTGTCAGTTGAGTATCCTATTTAAAATAAAATTTTCATCAAAATGACCGTCGTGATTATGATGCTGCCACGATGATGAGCACAAAAAGAAAGAAAGAATGACTTATGATCAATTGGTTTGGTTAAGTCACACATACACTCTAGTTGACCGTGCCACCCAAAGCTCGGATCTCCTCGGTCTTTTCCAATGTGAATGTGCTATTCCTTACGGCTCAAATATCTTCCATATTATTATACTGCTGTGCTGTGCTATGAGCTCACTGGGATAATTTAAAAGGCATGGGATAATAGTAGTGCACTACATGTTTCCACTATGCAAAATATTTATGTACTTTTAACATTAACTTTACTCCCGTTCCCACACACTAAATTCCTATCTGTATCTTCCTAAAATAGTGAACAAGCATGGTAGAGAGAAAATGTGGCTTTTGGATAAAAAGTGTGCTTTTGCTAGTTTTCCTGTTGCGAGATGCTTTTTCCTGGGGTAAATTGAGATCTATTAAAATATACATAGCGAACTGAGCTTGCATTGAGCCTTGAGCTCCACACTTTTTTACGATACCGCCACTGGAGTCACTTTCCTTGTTTTAGGTATATGGGGCTGTTCAAGAATGACGTTGTACTTTACTTCCTTTTTTAAGTAATGAACCTTATGAATGTTTTAATGTAGTAAGTGGTTATTCATCGTTTATAAAACTTTAATTATGAATAGTTATGATGGTAAAAAATACACAATTTTAGTGGCGAACAGCTTCTTCTTGATCAAGATTACACGGAATGGTATGGAAAAGTAAGATAGCGCCGCAGTGCAGGATAATTTTATGCATAAGAATATTTCTGATGAAATGAATTTAGGAATCTTTTGCTCTATATATGTTTTAGTCATTAGTGTTGTATTGCAAGATACATATTTCTTTGGATCATGCAAGTTATAGTCGTTTTCAGTGATGAATGGATAAAAATGCTCCTGATATATGATTACATACTTTCTTTGTTGCTTTTTTCTTTATAAAATGTTTCTCAACTGGAAAAACAAGATGCAAACGGGCTTCTGATCATAGTGTTGCATATGCCACGTGCCAAGATGCCAGATGGCTTATCCCGAACTTCGGAAGTACCTTTAGTATGTACCTTCACTGTTTCTTTCTGGACTTCCGGTGAGCCGGTGAGCGTCTGCTGCTGTCATTTTATCGGAAGATGTGTTTTCTTGTTACCCCCTACTAATTGGATACCTGGTGCATTACAAGTTGTAATTTACAACTTTACAACTTCTGTATAAAGCTATATGTCTAAGACGATGATGACTTCTATTTTCTAATAAAAAGCTCTACGATTACAGAAAGGGACAAATAACAATTATTGCTTATCATTGCTTCATTATAACAAGCAAGGAAATCAAAAGTATATATATTTTCTTACAATCGTAATCCAACGGAAGTTGCATTGTGTATATGCAAGGCATGTTTAAGCCTTGAGCGTGAACCCCATGAACTGTTGGCTTTCTTGTGAGGCGGATTCGATTAAATCAAGACATGTAGTAGTAGCATGTTAGTTTTCGAAAATGTAGTTTTTACAACAAATATTGTTAAACATTAAAATTGCACTATTGGAAGCTTTTTACTACCTTGCCTATCAAGTCATTTGTAATGATTTGATAGCACAGTCAACGCATAACTTTAGACCATTTCAATTCCGTCATCACAATCGCAATCATATCATGTAACTCAATGTGCGATATGTATGCTAATCATGTAACGATAAATTCAAGTTTTTGAAACTTGCGTAAACGTGTTTATTTGGTACACATTGGCATGTGTCGAGGCATCGTCCTCATTGTGTATTGAGTACATATATGTAGCAAGTGATCATTTTTGCTTTGACAGCCGCAAGTTTTCATCCATTCATCACTTATCCATCCACAATGCAACGCCATGTGCATACCTAATATAATGAAAAATTATTCAACAAAACAGTGATGACGATGATGATGAAGAGTTAGTTAAGATATGATATGATGGGGTTAGTTGACTTGATTTTGCTTACGTAGACCGTAGACAGAAACTCACTGACCAAAAGGATACTTTCTGTACGTTTGTAATTATAGGTACGAAGAAAAGTGTAGCCTTCAGTTCAATTTCATTTTTTCATCGCACCTTTAATTAACAGAAAAAAAAATCATTTGAAATTGAAAAGGGGTAAGGAGTCGTAGACTGAAAGTCAGATTCCGTTTTCCAATTTTTCTTTCTTTCATTGTCATGATCAAGAGATCAAGACACGCCACGCCAGTTGACAAACCATTTTTTGCTTCCAAAGCGTCAACATGCTTCCTTAGGAGGTGATGAGGTGAAGGTGGTGAATATTTTGTGCTTACGCTGACCCAACATTTACATAAAAAAGACTTATCATATTTACCTGAAATCGGAGAATATTTATAAACTTAATTTCCATATTTATTCATAAACAATTGAACATTGAACCCTTATTAAGAAGTGACGTCTCTGAATTTAAAAATAAAATGTCGTTATCACCTCAGATAGCAGTGCTTCTAGTCATCGTGTTAATTTATAGTTTGGTTCCATTTACTTCCGCTGGCATTGGGTTTAAGATACCATACCTAAGTTTACAATCAGCATCTCGTGTCCCTCCCACAAATCAAGGTAATTCCCCTCCACAAAGACATGTTCGTCCGAATCTGTTAAAGCACCAGCAGCAGCATCTTCCACAACTGCCAAAAATGCACCCACTCCTTCAACAGTTCATGAGTCTTCTTCCCAAGGCAAATATTCTTAGTCCCAATCTGCCCCACCTGAAGCAACAAAATCTCCGACCTCGTCAGCCACTCCGTCAACCTCAACAACAACAGCAGCAGCAGTTTCATCAACAACAACTCCCCATTTCTAATCAACAATTCCTTCAACCGCAACATCAACAACAACTCCCCATTTCTAATCAAATATTCCATCAACAACAACAACAACAACAAATCCAGCCAAGTCAACAACTACTTTCTGCCCAATCCGATCTTAGTCCCCAACATCACTTTCTCCCATTGCATACTTCCGCCGACCAGAGTCACAATGGAGCACTTTACCTTCACGATCCAGACTCTTCTGTTAACTTTTATTTCAAGGAAAACCTTTACGGTATGACATTGTCTTTAAAAAGTCTAATTTTTTATTCCTTAAAACACTTCAACTTTACATGATTAATATTTTGTACAGGTCCTTCAAAAAGGGTCGACATTCACCACGACGGCTGCCGAGAAGTGCCAAAGGACTACTGGCACGAACAGCCAAAATCCTTATGGGCCAAACACTGCCTCGTCCTCTATCAAAGTGGGCACTGCAAAGGAAACGGGGTCCAAGTTGCTGGAGCCGTCCATGAGTTCCGAACAGCCGGTTTTCATTACGGAGTTACCTCTTTCCGGCCTTGTGAAAAGAACATCCGGATAAGGTTCACATCTCCTCATGATAACAAGCTGCATCATGACCATCACAGATATTGAAACATTGAAAGTGAATTCAACTCTATCAACTAGATTTACCAGCCCAAGGCTAAAAATATGTATTATTTAATCGAAACGGATGTAACTAAATTAATAATTTATGGAAATAAATTAAAAATATTTGTATACGAACGAATTACAGTGCAAAATCAACAAATAATTATTGTTTCTCAAGTTGCCCCAATTGCAGATTTCAAAACGCTGTGCTTTTTCAAAACACGCCGCGCGCTTGCAATTTTTTTCTTGAAGCACGTTGAACGCACTGCCAAACCGTCGGTTTTTTTCGTCATGCACTCCAATTTACAGCTGTTGTGGTGCACGAGCAAAATTTATTTTCAATGCATCATCGCCACCTCAGTCTCCATCCCTTTTACTTGTAATTCGGACATTTAGAATTGGTAAATTTGATAAAATTATTTTTTAACCGTGTTGCTCTAAACTTTAAAAGTTAACTTTGGTTGGACGGGTTTAATTGTGGTATTCACTTTTACTGAAATTATTTTACAGCTACGTAATTCTCTTTTAGGGGCATCGTGTTGAAGTCCGTTAAAATGGTTGAAAGTCAGATCCTGACCTGTATTAGTGGGTTAGCCACAAATACTGCTCCGGAAAGGTCATACTTGTCTTCGCCCCGTTCATCTTGGTTAAGCCAGCACTTCACATTATCATTACCATCCGCGAAGGCTAGTTCCAGGGATAACAACAACAACAACAAGTCACCGGTGGAAAATACTATTACTACAACTGGACCTTTGATAAGACCTACGTCTCATCATGCTAAGGTTCGTGGACGAAAATGGGAGCTGAGAAAGAAAACGTTTGGCAAGAACAACCCAGATTGGAGTACGCAGAAATGGATGGAGTTCAAGGGAGTTGGAAAGGAAAATTCACCGGTGGTAAAGTGTAAAGAAGAATCAGGCAATGTGAGACGACCTCGACAGACGTCAAGTCAGTCTCCTATTAAAATCGTGGATACAGAAAACACACAGAAATTTTTAAATAGGACGTTATCGTCGACATTCTTATCATCAACTTTTCCTTTGAGAACTTCTCCTTCACCAAGTTTCAAAAAGAAACATAATATGATACCAAAACCAAGGATTAAAGCTTCACCTGTGGTCTCTCGTTCCAAGTACCAAGACGTTTTGACGAAATATTATAAAACAAAGAAAGCCGAAAAGTATTTGATGGAAAATTTTAAAATTGTGCAGTCCAAGGATACCTTTGAGGGGTTCATAAAAGAGGCAGCTGCGCTGTGTGAACCAGTACCAGTACAACAAGATGAGGCACAAATTGGCTTCAATAGCAAGCAAGCACAAGACCAAGGCACCTTTGAAGGGAGTTTTTCTTATTCGCATCCTTTGCTGCAAGACGAATTGATTCAAAAGATGGCAACCATTATTAGTGAACCAGCTTTAAGACCTACGGTTTTTCAAGTACCAAGGAAGAGCCCTCCAGATAATATGCTGAATATGATGGAAACGCTGAGCAAGTCTGGACAAAGATGTATAACGTGTGGAAAGAGGTTTCCAGCTCAATAAGTGATGATGATAAGTATATGTATTGCCAAATGACACGAAACCGAAAGTTTAAGGGAAAAGTGCCAAAGAAAACCATTCATAAACCATTTTAAAAATTCATGTTACATTAATAATAATTTTTTCGTTTGCCTCTACACTATAAGTAGCTAATGTAAAAAAGGTTGTAATTTTTGACAGACCTAACTTCAAAAGTTTGTATTTTTCTAATATGAATAACGTTGTTGATTTTGAGTTTAAAGTTGTGTTATTGAATTCTAAATTGTTTAAATTAAATGTTGCGTTCATTTAATAAATGTATCAATTGGCATAATTTAACAATAGTAAACTTGTTCATTTAACCTTATACCCATAGTGCTTTGTGTATTGTACTGTTGAGTTTTCATTTTTCATTTGTTGTCCTCTTATAACAAATGAGTACAAGTGAAGTGCAAGTGTTTTCTGCAATATGCAAAATCAGAATTGGCTAGTGGAGCTTCCATAATTATTCAATTAAAGTGTAAGTCATGATCTTTCAATTTTTCGTTAAATAAATAAAAATGTGCTTCCCTGTCATCATTACCCATGCATTGCATGCAAGTTAAGTAGCTTTTTCTACCAAAAAATTTTTTCATACCAAACTAAATGCCAAAGAACCACTTTCATTGCTTGCTCATAACTTGTAATCAAGTAATCACGTTGTAGGGAGTCAACTGCTTGTTTGTTGATCGCACCATCAACCATTGCCGTATGTATACTTTCCGTTTCTATAAGAGTACGACACGCAGCAATGTAATATACATGTGGAGCCGTTTGAAGTAGACAGCGACATCAAAGCGGTTAGTGAATGATGCTTATCAATAATCAATAACTGCCATTTTATTGGGTGATCGTGTACACTTTTTAGTACAAATGAAGTCATTCATTTTTATTCAGAGGGGAGATGTCGGCAGACGTCATCTAACATCTAACGTAGCGTAAATTTGTATATCAAAATGGGGTCATTACATTATGTACCATTTCAATTGCCAACTAATCAAATCAAAACACACGGGAGCATAGTAAAAGAACAATATTGATTTGATGAGTCATGAATGAAGGGAAGGAAGTAAAAAACTTTTTGACTTTTGAATAAGATCTCCCCAAAAATATATACTCTATCAAACTAACGGTCGGGAGTCGGCAAACCATTTTCCAATTATATTTATTTATATTTACTTTGTACAATTCATTTTGAATATAATCATCATTGTTCGTTAGTACGCCATGAAAGAATGAGGAATTGAGGAAGGAAGAAGGTGAAGAAATAAAAGCAACCGTGACTATACAATTTAAGAATATACCTTCAATTTTAGTTAGTGGAAGTGAGGAAAAAATATGAGTAAATTACACGAATTCCTCATGATGAACCCTAACACATTTCCCTCAAAATGTCAGCTTTCAAACACTAAAATGTAAGGTACAGAAGGGATATAGGTATACAACATATAATGTTTATGGATGATTGTACAGGCCTTTCAAACTGACTTGTCATGTCATTATGATTTGACCACTTGACCTATTTTTTTGCCTTGCATTGTTGTGCTGTGCTGCTTAAAAAAGAAGTTATGTTATTATGATGATGCCTCTGATTGTTGTTCCCAGATATGGCGCATCCGCCCTATCCTACGCGATAGATTATCGTGTAGTAAACAAAGACATTGCATACGAGTCAGAACCGTAGCCCACTTTTTAATGCATAATATTTCTTACATCATATCTTTAGCACAGAAAAATGCTATCATCCTCAATAAACGTAAAAACACCTCTTTTTTGTATTCATTACACTAACCATAAATTACTACTAAGGTTTTTGCCAGTGACCAAAATGCATTTCATTTTTTTGGGCTTGTGGTATTTAGGAAGCCAAAAAGAGAGTTGGAGTAGACTCTCTGAAGCCGATAAGCAAACACATGCGACAAGCACAATCTCACGCTATAAAGAGTTTTTAAACTGTTCATATTCTAAAATAAAAAGGCTGCGCTAACTCACTATTTTGAATCAGTTTAGCATCTTCGTTGATCAAGAAAGAACGCCAAGTTTCTTAGACAAACAAAGGAGAAAACATGGAAGTTTCAATTAGAAATTGTTTAATAGCTTCACTAGTTCTAGTGTTCCTTTTACAACTTGTCAGCTCGCGAAATAGTCAACCGAGATATTACACAAGTACGGATAGTGACGGGGTGGAGCGTGTTGTGGAACTATTTCCTAGTTCAGTGACGGTGAGACCCAGACCGAGACAAAGGATCAGGTCGGATTTTGCAAAACAATATTGGATCTCTGGCAACTTTTTCAATCGTGAAAACTTCAAAGGTATCCCTTTACTACTATTACAGATAATACTGAAGAAATAAATTTCTGAAATATTTATCGAAAATTCCCTTATCTTTCAGCTATTCCAACTCTACGCGAATCCAATGAAGGAAGATCAGCGTCAGCCAGCGTTCCAAGACCTCTGATATTCAAAACGAATGTGATGCCGGTAGCATTTGAGACATTTCAAGAGTTGTAGAGATTTAGATTGTTTTTTTTGTCAACTAGTTGTTGACAAGAAAGATGACAAATTAGCTTCCGAGCTTCCCTTTTGTTCAATATTGTTACGATTCATAAGATTGTGATATACGATGTACATACCATGTAAGTATATTATGTTTGTTAATTCCGTTGACAGTTGACAGTACAAGAAAAACTGATGTATATAAATAATTTTTGCATGTTCATCTTTAAAAGTATCTCAATTAAAATATACATGATTTTTTCATGATGATAGCCGTTGATTGGGAGGATCAGAATAAATCAATTTATTTCCCATATTACAGATCATTGCTATGATGGCATACCATTATGATTATAGCCTTCACGCATATCGTAAGGGTGGTAAAGCATGTTCTTTTTCAGTTTATGTTAGCAGACTTGCGTACACACAGGATGCAATTATGTATATATGAGGAAAGGGAACGCATCTAATCTTTGAACTAAAAGGAAATGCCGAGTGGAATGTGCAGAACACACGCATAACGTAACATCTCTCGTATAAAATACAACATGTAGGTATTTGTGTTAGTGTTAGCTAATGATTTATAGGAAGCGAGAAGTTGAAGCAGAAGAGGTGGTTGTCAAAGTGGAAGCTGTCAAGTCACTTTTACTTTCGTTCTATAATCCCTTAATGGCGCTATCAACTTGTAATACTTGTATACTGCGATTTATAGAAAATAATTTTCCTTGTTTTGGCTACGAGCTAAATGAAAATGAGATTTCGTTAAGTAATTGTCCCTATATCATTGTATTCGTAACATGAGCTGCAAACGGTATAATTTCCACTTGCTGCCAATATTCTATCGTACCTTCTGCATCTGTGTGGTTGCGTTGCATTGAGAAATGTTAAGTAGAAACTTTCTCACGATTAATACTACTATCATTATTTCTAGAGATAGAAACAGTGAATGACTCAATAATGTATGCTTTATAGCTCTATATGATTTTAATATAATCTGACGCAAGTCTTATCGTTGGTTCACGTGTCGGTCAGGATCAAAAGAATTTAATTTTTATATGTGCTCCCTCATGTGGGTAGATGATAGCATATAGTTAGTACCAATTATAGTTTCTGTCAATTCAACTGGAAACTTATACTTCCGACAATTCGGCATTATGTATTATGGAAGATTAAGTTTCGCAATGTATGCAGGGAATAAAAATGTTGATAAACTAAACCACGAAGATACTTATTAATCAAATGAGATAACTTCCTGCATAATAATGTTTTTATTATTGGCTTCGATTGACAAAGTTGTTTTATACTCAAAGCATCCCAGCCTATTGGATTTTTTATGAATTGGGCGTGCCAAAAAAGTATGGTTGCATATTATTTGAAACTGTTGTTTACACGAAATGTTTGTTTAAAAGCCTAAGGAAACGCATTAAAAATGCATTTACTATAACAGTTTGAAAACATTACCTGCTCACTCGGTTGTAATACGAGACACTTGCCCGGAGCTATACTATAATTATAAAGGCGATGGCCACACATCAAATCAGAAATGACCGTGATATTTTAAGGAGTTACAATATAAGGATTTTTGTGCAGTTCTCAAGTGGCTAGCAAGACGGTTGAGTTTTGTTAACGGAGGCTCCTTGAAAATCATACCAAAACCAACATGTTTTCGTATTCAAAACGCTACCAACTCTGTACCAGGTTCCATAAAGGTTCATTGTTTTTGCTAGTAATGCTGTCGCTGTTTTGGTGTACCAGTGTCCAAGGACGAACATGGAACTTTGGGGATAACAGTGATAATCGGTCACGTTCAAGGGCCAGCAATCAATATGTCTCTTTGTACGAGCATGAGAACTATAGAGGTACTTTGAATACTTAAACTCTCTTAAGATAAGCTTGAAATTGTTTAACCAATCTCTCTGTATTTGTCTACTTTAGGTAAAGTTCACCGGCAACCTATTGGAAAACAATGTGCTAACGTGCCAAGAGCCTTCAGCGACTGGGCATCTTCAATCATTCTGCATGACCGATGTGTCACACTTTGTGAGCACCGTGATTGTCAAGGACCTTGCACCGACGTAATTCCAAATGAGAAGGGAAAGAAAAGGTTGAGTGCATTGGGGCTAAATGATAAGGTGTCTTCTGTCAAGACATGTAACCAATTTTTTTAGAGCTACAACTAGAGATTCTCATTATGTATTTTTGTTAAATGTACCATTTTCCTAGTCATCATTTATGTTCACGTTATTCCCTAGTTGGTTGTTTTTTGTTGTTTTTAAATGTTAGAAAATTAATAAATATCATGATCAATAGATGATCAAATCCCAGAAATGCAAGCACAATAAAACAAGCAGAAATTATTGCACGCAACAAATAATAATTTTCGAATAGTCAACTTTTAAAACATTGGGCAGAGTTCATGAATTGCAAGATCATTAGTTTCTAAGCTTGTAAACAACGTTATTATATTATTATTATGATTATTATGGCTTGGAAATTTATCTAGAGGGGCTTCTAGTAAACTCGTCTAGCACGTTCTCATTCTATTGCAATACCGGTTATTGCAGGTTAACTATAAAACTAATGTGATGCATAATGCATAGATTGCATAGTACAGTTCATCTATAAATTATCAATATATTTCTTTGTTCCGTGATGGATTGTATCAACAAACAAATGTCGATGAATAATATAATATGATACGCCATGCATCTCTCTGTTATATAACAGAGTAGCACCTGTGATAAAAATCTGTCGCCGCTGTATTGTTAGATTTAATGATTACACTATATTAGAAAAGGGTTTTTCGCCAAAGGGCATTACAAATAAATTAAGACAGCCGTATAATGACGAGCATTTAACTGTTTGATGGTGTGCAGCAACCCAGCTTTTTTGGCAAAATCCACCATTAAATACCTATGTGAAAGTTTCTATTATTTTTTACCACAAAAAAATGTTGAATGTTGCCTTTCGCACGTTTACTCAATTTGATGATTTAATGTAAGTAGGCATGTCGGAGCAGAGACAGCATATATTCGAAAAATTATAGCTACGCAATTTAAGGCCGCTGGTTATGTATGATTTGCTTTGTGGCTTAAATTCTTTTGCCCCTCCGTTTTTTTTTTCGATTTGAAATGTTGGCAATCCGACAGTGATTAGAATCACGACATGGTGATGCGATATGATATGATGCTCAAAATTACACATTTTGATATTATGACACTTATGAAATGATTGCAAGTTGCAACGGAAGTACAAAAAAGGAACTACAGAGGAACAAATCCGGAAGTACAAATTATGGCTGGTTGCAATTAGTTAATATTATACAACTTCTAATATTTTGTTAGATAACACGAGAGCAGACAACGAGATGTTGTTGATAGACAGAAGAATCTATAAAAAATCATACTCAATATTACGGATGAGGAACAAATGGATCCCAATTCGCCAGGAACAGATTTAATGATGAGGAAATACATTTGCTCAACCAAATCAGACAGACGCATTATGACAAAATCACATCTTGGCCAGGCAAATATATATTTTGAAATGTTCAGTCAAAGCATGGCATTTGTAAGAATCACGTTGACTGAGCAAAGTAGAACAAAGGAGAGGGCTCAGCAGACATAACAGTTTTATGTATCTGAAACATTGCATCCCGAAAGATGTACAAACTTAGCTTTATTGCAATCTCCGGTTTAGTTACTTTAAGCTACTTTGTCCAACTTGTGTTCAGTGGAAAAATTCGGATAGATCTTCCAGGTGTGGAATTGGCAGATTATAGATTCGGACTTGGAGATCCGTACGTCGCGTTTTACGAACGAGAACAGTTTAGAGGTTGAATACTTGTATGTACTTACATAGCGTGAAGATAAAAAGTTTAGTGGCATATCGTTTTTAAAAGTATTCTTTTGTACGATCTGTTTTCTAGGAAAAATATACTTTCATGTCCTGGGCAGAAACTGTACAAATCTTCATGAATCAAGGAGAAACTGGGCTTCTTCTGTGGACGTGCAAAAACGGTGCATCGCAGTTTGTGACGAGTTAGATTGCCAAGGTCATTGTGAAAAAATCTACGCACCAGACGGCAAGGACCCGAATAATAAAGGAGCCCCAAAGCTAAATTCATATGGTCTAAATGATAAAATCCAATCAGTGAAATTTTGTTATTGGTAAAAACGTGAGTTTAATTTATCATATTGTTTTTGTTATGTTTTATAACTGCGATTGTAATAATATATAATGTTGTCAATAAAATCGAACGATAACCAGCCTAAAATAATGGTGGATTTTCAGTTAATTAAAATACTCGTATGTATGCGGGTAACGGTTACACTGCTTTGATTAAAATTAAACGAAATGCTCCAGAAGAAAGTAGCATGACCAGCGTGTTTGTATACTATATAGTGTAATGAATATTTGTCTAAACATTAACTGAACAGATAATCTTTAAACTTACACCACCAAATATCAACAAATATAATATAACAAATGTTTTAACAGCCCTTCTTAATTCGCTTTGAATTAACTACCTGATTTACAGCAAGACCTCCTTTTCCAACATTGTCTCTTCCTCCACTATCTGCCATGTTAATGCACCCGTCACTATTCTCCCCACCTTCTCCCGTTTCTGTTACGCAAGTATCAAACAAAGGTCCTAGAGAAGAACCTTCCATGAAAGTGTTAAACGTCGACCTGTCGCCAGCCTTAATCATGTCATTTCTGCGCTGTGAAGTTGTTTTCGAGGTTTTGGTTAGCTGAATCCAAACACGCTGCTCTTGATCGCAGCCTTCTTCATATGATAAGGAATACATGCTGGCCAGGTTTTTGACATCCTGACGCTCCTTCTCTGAAGAAAGGGTCCACTTAAAGGTGGTATCCTTTGAGCTTTGTAAGAATTTCGTCAGCTCTTCGTTATCGATTGAAGTTGTAGTCTTTAGTCTCCTTCGTCCGGACCGAATTTCACGAGAATGGACGGGTATAAATTTCTTTGATGGATTGAGAATCGTAAATGAACTCTCAGATAGGCTTGTTGTCGATGAATCGTTATTGTAATAGTCAGATTCCTCATCATCAGCTGCAAACAAAAAGGTCAATCTCAGAATTATTCACAATGTTGCTTTACCTAAGCACTCGGCCTAAATTTACATAATATACTTTAAGATACTGACCATCTTGGTTTTGATCAGACAAGGACTCAATATCCCCATTTTGAGTATCTGACTCTCCAGACTCCTCTTCCGTCACAAGAACAGCCTGGCCACTGAGATTAGCAGCCACCTTGGTGATACTACTACTTTCTAAATCGTCACAATCCATCATTACAGCATCAAGATCGTCCAGTTGCCATTGTGGTGCGGACTGGCCATCAAAATTAGAAACAGGCACAGGAACACTGACACTTCCAACAGACGTTGACTTTGAACTCAAATCCAACATCTCACTGATGATTATATTTACATTACGCTTTCTTTTCCCAATTCCACTATCCTCTGAAGAATTCGACGTGGGCACCTTTAGCTGAATGCATTTCTTATCGTTCATAACATCCACTGCCATTCTTTTGTACTGCTGCTTTCTCCGATGTCTTCGTCTACAATTAACATATTTAACGATAACGAAAACTATTAAAGATTTGAAAACAAAGATCATCATTCATTTCATTCAATCATAATCATCAAACACATACCGTTTTCCTTGTGGTTGAGCCTGAGCCTGCATATTACATGACGAACTGTTGTTACACTGCGGACTCTTCTGAACATCCAGTTCTAGCTTCGCAACAGGCTCCTTCGTAACTCCTCCAATTTCCCCAACTCCAATAGCCCCTTGATTCAAATTTGTTTGATTGTTTGGCGTCACCCCTACCCCCATAACAGGACCAGGATCACCACATCCAGCCCCACCACTTGTCGAAGCAGCAGCAGTAGCAGCATAACAAAATGAGTTGCCATCCTTTAAACTCATCTTTTTAATTGTCTGGTTTATCGACATCATCATCTTTGGAATGTTATGTGACACGTGCACATCCGGATGTTTAGAAGAGGAAGCCTTTTGTGGATAATCTACAAAACAAACAAATAATAACGTATTAAATTCAAATTACTGGTGGGTGGTCTCCTCTTTCTTAAAATAATTTTATTCCAAACGAACCTTCGTCACTACAACAAGCATTGGAAGCATCTTGATCCGTCCTCCTTGTTTTCGACTCGTGGCGTTTCTTTGTAAACTTTTTGTTTCTAAAAATGTGTTTATTCGACGTGGAATTGTAGTCAGCTGATGGAGTGTACTTATTATATTCATCATCCAATTCCAGATTTTGCTGCATCTCAGCTGGAGGAACTGAAGAGTTTTCGGGATTCCCTAAAACTGCCATAATCTCACCTCCAACATTGTATATCTGTTTAAAACTGGATGAACGGGATAAATAAAAAAAGTAAGTAAAGTTGTTAAAAATTGTTGGGCACACGTCACAAACACAAACACAAAATCTACCTAAGACTTTCTTATGAACGGAGGAGTAGAAGCAAAACCAAATGGTTTTATACAACAGCTATAAACAAGGGCAACCAGATCATGTGGTTAGGCTTTGGCTGGCTGTGCATATTGAGAAATGTACACAAAAAATATGCCTACGACGCACCGTTCTGTTGTTCTGCTGTTCTCCTTGAAATATTGGAACAATCAATGCATTTTATGATTGCAGACGATATTTTTAATTTGGAATTAATTTGATTTTGATGTAAAAATTATTGAGATTTAATGAAATTTTTTAACAGGAGGTTTTGAAAGAAAGATGACAGCCTTGCTCTTCTTCTTCTTGGGATCCTTTTTGGGTTTGATCTGGTGCTGACTCCAGGCCCCTTTCTTTTCATAGTCCTTATCCATGTCGGCTGCGCTCATCGACCACATATACGGAGTTGTTTGTTTGGATTCGTCGGGCAGCTCTTCGCTTTCCGTCTTGTATCTTATGGAGTAGCGAGATGGTTGACTCATGATGTTATACCGTTTTTTCTCATGTTGCCACGCGCTGTCCCCTGGCTTCGAGAGGAAACTGCTGTAATTTCGTTGGTTTTGGTCGAGGAGGGCTACAAATGGGACCTGGATAACCGGAAGTAAGTAGTAGTAATACTTGTTTGTACATTGTCAGCAGCTAACTTAATTTTCTGGAATGAAATTTGAAAAGGGGGAATATGCGACATACTGCAGCCCTTTCATGAGGCAAGCATTCTCCAAAGGCTTCTAAAAGTAGAGGGTCGTGGCGTACTATGTGACGAAATTCAGAGAATTTTATGGACGCGTCGTGATCCAAATCAAATTTTTTCATGGCTAATTCAACAATTTCATTCGTAGCTTCATCCACTTCCTCAAGTTCCAAGACGCCGGGGAGGTGGACCATGCAACCTCGAAGACAACTTTGGATCTCGTCACGACCCAGGGATCTATCTCCATTTATGTCGTATACGTCTACATTATATGCAGAAGGGTGAGATTGAAATATGATGACAGAGAAACTAGTAAGGAAGGAGTTTGCATTTCGAATTCGAACCGTATGTATATGCTAACTGCTCATCTAAAGTTCCTTTCAACTGTATGCTCAGTCCAATGATCCACTCCGTTTCCGAAACTGTACCTTGGTTGTCCGCATCAAATGCTTGGAAAATTCGGTCCAGCATCACGTTATCTGTGGTTCCAAAAAGACTGGCTACCATCTCACGAAACCTCAAACGATCCATTTGGGATGTGCCTTTGAAAGCTTTGTACATTGCTATCAGAGCCTTGATTTGTTCCTTATCAAAATGCGTTTTTCGAAGCAAGTATTGAAGAACATAGGTCTCATTACGAAGTGCCAATTCTGCCTCTCTTTCTGCAACATGTTCTTGCATACGCTTCTTAATATCTTTTCCAGAGACTGGCTTGCTATGACCTGTGATTACACCGGTTTGATCACCCTCACCGGGTTGTTCCTCCTGAGGAAGTTTGACTTGGACATGTTGGACTCCACCAGTTGAGGACTTGCGACGCTCATTTTCACTAAGACCTTCCATAATTTTGTATACACTTGGAATTTTTGACACTACTGACGATTTTCACTGCTAATTTGGGATCATACGGGGAATTTTGAGATGATGCTAATAGGAGAAATTTTGAGCTAAGTACGCTTCATCTTAAAACATTTTGACTAAAAATTTTGGGTGCAGATATGGAAAAAATCTGCTTTATAAAAATGTTCGGTGACTATGATTGATGGCAATGTTGGCATGACGTGAGTGAGGTTCTTTGAGGAGCCTTTGATTGTACATTCCAGACAAGCATTTATCATTACTCCAGCAAGCCAACTTAGCAGCATCACATGATCATTCTAAGTCGTGAATCACGACTCGTGATGTATAACAAATTGTTACTTTAAACTGCAACGCAAACTGTCAATGTCAATCAGTAAATCAAATCAAAATATTCTTCAACGAAAATGCGAAGTATGCCGATATCCAATACCTAATACAAGTGTGAAGGACTAACTTTTGGGGCAATGAGATACATAGATAAAATGCTGAAAATAACCAGTAATCGGTAATTTTTGTTAGTTTGTACCTACTACTAAATGCTACCAAAGACTGTTAAACTGCATTAATTAGTTTGTGAAAACATTTTTTAAACTTTTGATGTCAGAGTCGTCACATTGTGTGGTCTGGCAATGGATAAGCTTGACTCAACTCACTGCCTATGAAAAGAAGCCATATGAACATACAATAAATGAGGACAATCAATGCTCCCATATCCCATACATCAGATATTTCGTTAGTATTTTATGCCATACTTTACCAAACAAGGCACAACAGTTTCAGAGATGTAATTCTTCTAAAGTCTAAAGCTCTATCTAACTCGACTGTTTGCTTAAATGAAAGGGAATGCTTTATGCTTTTGTATCCGTGTATCTGGGCTGGATTATTCATCTGTGCTCACTATAGGTAGATCAAAGTCTTTACCAGGTTTTGTTTGTTCTGGTTTGGAATACTGGAACGCATTGAAGCTTTGCAGTCTAATTGAATTCTAACTGTTTGCTGTCCATCACCTGGAAAGTGAAACGTCGCATGCAATGGTAAACAGCAAGGCTAAGACAGTCAATGTCAATATATGGCACAATAGGTTTCTGTTGGTAAAGGCTGATGATGACTCAGAGCATTAGAGTGTTGGTAATGGTTATAGTAATTATAATAACCTAAAATTCAGTGTTTGGACCTCACGGCAATGAAATGAGATACAGTATAGATATACAGGTAGGCATATAATATACGTCTAACATTCTTTCCTCCTAATCCGTCTTCTCCGCTAACAAATATATTTTCTCGCGTATAATTGCTGATACGTGATACTCTAGTCGATTCGAAACATTTCGGGTAGTTTAATTAAATCCCTTAAGTTTAAACATGTTGTGCATCACCTTAAAAATTGTTCTCATAGCCGTTGTAGGAGCTTCAATCACTCGAGCAGAGGTAAAAATGTTTTTTTTTTCACTAGATAAAAATCTAAATTAACTAACTTTACATAGTTTCCATATTCAGATGATGACGGGAGGACTCACTGACGAAAAACAACCTTCCACTGAAGATAACTCAGCACAGACGGCGGTCGAGAAGTTATCGGACGAAATCAAATCTCAGGTTTCCCAAAAACTTGCAGGCTCATCAGGAAATGCAGATACCATCGCAGAATCTTTCAAGAATGATGTTATAACTGTGCTGTCGTTTAAGACACAAGTTGTTGCAGGAACAAATTATTTTGTAAAGGCCAGAATAGGCAAGTACATTTTCCTTTTACGGATTTACGAAGATCTTCAAGGTGTCTTTGCCTTATCAGGCGTTAAAGGGCCTATTTCGGAAGCTGATCAGATTTCCTATTTTTAAAACTTGGGAATCAAAATGCTATCATTGATTGTGATTGTCTTTTCTATTCGTTAAGCGTGTATGAATCAATAAAATAAACATTGCAAAATTGTTCAATTTGTCTGTATCAAGTACAATTTCATTAGTTATCATTCACAGATTTCCAACCTGTATATAAATCGAACATGCGAATAAAGTTCAAGTAAACAATATGCGAAAATTATATTTTACAACAAACAATTCTACAATGTAGTAATTACAGACTAAAATGTAGTAAGAAATGTATAGGTACTGCTTAGTGCTTTGATAATCTTTAACAATAGCATTATTATGACCATTACAGAATTGTAAACGTGAGGTATGATGGGACAAAATGTCAGAAATCTCATCATAATTTAATGTATTACAACCAACGGCTAACCAAATGCTTAAAGAAGAAGAGGTACAATCGTTACAACAAAACTTCATTTGAATAATTATTTACACAAATGACCCTACTTCAAAAATGAGCTTCCGAGCAAATCAGTCAAAATCACTTAATCAGCTAAAGGCTGTATCGATTCCTACGGAACATTTACCAAATACAAAAAAGCTCTACATGAACCAAATACCAAAATCAATATCATAGTAGTTGTCAACTATCAACTTTTATAACATTTAGAACGCTTCGAACCTCTAAATACAGCAGGCAATCAAATATATTGAATTGATAAATACTTAAGTGGATGTGCATTTAACATTGTAATACTTTGCAAATTATAGCATATTGATGCTCAAATGCCAAAAGGAAACGTGTGGCACAGTGTCCATAAACAATACAGCACGACTACATGAAAATGTATAAAGTTAATATCAGCAGACTTTTAAAAAAAACTAATTTCGTACCAGAAATTCAACGTTAGTATCCGATTCCAACATTACATCTCGAATGGCCACCTTGAAGTACATAATATTATATAAATACCATTTTTTTGTTTTTCATTTACAAAATTCATTCAATCTGTCATCAAGACTTGTTTACAAATGACAATAATATATTAACATATTTTTACACAAAGTAAAAACTAGCTGTAGATGGTAGTATTTAAAGGTGATGACCACTAGGCTTCCTATCCTCAATAATTCTTTACAATACTTTTCACGTGTCAAAAAATTACAGTCATTACATTACATGATTATTAACATTAGTATGAAGTAGCAAATCATACTCCAGTATCAAGGTATGTAGCTTAGTAAATATCCAGAAATATTACACATCATGTAGTTTTTTTTAAGAAATTGCAGCAGATTAAGAACTATTATACGGTTATTATTAGCAGCGTACATAATTTTTAAGTCTTCGAGATATCCATTGGCGAAGGAGAAGGTGATGGAGCAGCATTTGGGCTCATAACCACCTCCAACGGAGAAGGACTCGGAGCAGGACTTGACATGTTACTATCTCCAGGTGTTCTGGGCTCCTGAGGGCGATCGTCTAATCAAAAGAGAAAAAAATAAACATATCATTAAGAATCCGAGACGATTTAAAACAAAAAATTGTTGCTCGTTTAAACTTACTGGAAGGAGGAGCAGGTCTAGCAAAACGTTCCCGACTGGAATGACGAATAGGTGGTGACGAGGAAGAGACTACATTCGAGAACGGTCCAGAGGACTGACTGGTTGTGACTACAAGTGGTCCACCTTGGTTTCCACTAACTAAGAACCCATGCCCATTGCACATGTGGCATCTACTTACGGGACTTGGAGGACTCATAATGACATCTCTGCTAGCTGAACCTCCACAGCTCAGTTGAAGTCCTAATATGGGATTTGATATTATACTTTTGTTGCACGTCTTATAATCAAAAGTAATTTGAGTAACATACCTGGACTCATAGGTCGAGACCCTGATCCAGGTGAAGGCACGAAAGAAGGCCCGGGACTAGATCCTGGGCGCGGTCTAATGGGCAGTGCACTTGATGGAACCACGCCAGGAGCTCCAGCGGAACTTGAAGGTATAGGCAAAATTCCCCCATGTGAGCCTGAGCCCATCATACCACCACTCCCAGCATTTCCACCAGCAGGTGAGCTTTGTGCATTAAGAGATTCGTGAAAATGGCGTTCATCTTCCATTTCTAAACTGGACTCTGATTCTGACAAATGTCGACACAAAGCCTCCCTCCTTTCCATCTCCAGCTGAAGACGACGTTGTAAACGAAGATTTTCATCACGAATTGTCCTTTCCTCCATTGCAAATTGTGCCATCTTATCCGCATCTGCAAAAAAAAAGAGAAAACATTGAGTTTAGCAAGACACAAAGACAAAATACGGTGAATTGGCAATCAATCAAGGCATCACACATTGGAAGTTACGACTTACGTTGCTGTTGGGCAATATTCAGCTGAGCTTTAAGTCGATCAACCTCATTCCGCAAGTGTTGAACATTGCTGCTAAGCGTAATCACATCAGTTTCTAAAGCTGATCCGCGACTTTCGCTTCCAAGACCCATGGTCCCTTTGTTATCATTTACATCGGAGCCAGGTCTTGGGGGTAGCTGTCCCGACTGAGAATTTGGATGCTGTAAGCTAAGAGGTACAGATGAAGATTCGTTTCGAAGAAATGCACCGGGTATTCCGACAGAATTGTTACTACTGCCTCCTGGTGGTAGTCCATATCCTAATTCCACCTTATTCTGCAGATTCCTTTTCTCTGCTTCAAGCTTATCCATTCTCTTCCAAAGCCGATTAACAAGGGCTTCCTGCTCTTGCTCAAGCGTATTCTCCAGCTCAACTTTCTCTCTTCTTAACTGTTCCAAATTAGTTTGTTTGGCAACAGTCTCTGCCTCCAGTTTTTCAATCTTTCTCATCAGTTTGTTTACAAGACATTCTTGCTCCTGTTCCAAAGTCTGCTCCAGCTTGCATTTTTCCGCTCGCAACTGGAGAAACATTGAAACGTTATGATTGCATTACATTAACAATGTTGTTATGCAGGTGAAATTGTGAAGCTTTTATTAAGGTACATTTATCCTATAAGGATACCATTACTTTGTTAAGTAAAGGCAATTATCAGGACCGGATAATTTAAATA
>JAQGAP010000964.1:0-24379 GCA_034697805.1 Orchesella bifasciata | reverse complement strand
TGGGCGATTCCACTTCCGGTAAAATTTGTATAGGAATGGCTGCACCAAATAAAATGAACGACAGCGGAAAATGAAGAACAGACTCGCGTGATTAGAATGGTGTATTGTATTCTGATCTTTTTAATCGAAAACACTCCTTTTCGGAGGCGTCAAAATGTTCAAACTTAAAAAAAACATACTGTAAGTTCTTTTTATTGTCTCATCGACGATATGTTGCTTGCTAAATCAAATCAGTACTAAACATTAGCTAGTTTAGAAATTAGTATATTGTATATATATATATGTAAATAAAGTAGTTATTAGATTAGTGCCGTCCACAACTGAAGAATAAACCGTATCTCATTCAACACCAAACGATTTTAGCAGTAAAATTAAAATTCAATATGTCTGTCATCTCTAACTGGTTGTAGGATCAAGCATCATCCGTTCTTCGAATTACACAAACATCTCCAACAGGCTTTTCCTACCTGCTGATAGACACAATCCGAAGTCTTGGACCAGTATTCTAATACCCTCCCCGCTCCAGGATCAATTTTGTGGATAAACTGTGAATGCTTTGCTACTGTTTCAGATTATAATAGTATAAGTTTTACAAATGAAATCGTTATAAGTCAGTGCATTTTTTTACACGGGTTTGAGAAGACATTTGAGTCAGAACAAAACTGTTTCATGAGTTAACGATTTGAATCGTAACTGATGGATTTGTCCCAGACTTTCCTTAAAGCATCTTTTTATTAAAGTTCAGAACGTGTCTGGTTGGAAATTTTTACTACTCGCAATTACTCCGAAAAATATTTAATTTTTGAAATTCCTTACGGGAGAAAGCACCAAGAAAGTTAAGGTCACAGGAAAATTTCTCAAATTAGAAAAAATTAAAAGTTAAATGGGCAACCAAAAATGACTTTAGGACTATGGCAATAATGTCCAACTTACTCATACAACAATTACTAATGCGGAAATTTAGAAAATTTTCTATGTAGATATAAAATGATCAAAAGGGCAAACATGTAAATTAATGGATTACTTATCATATTGAAATGGTTGAAAAGCCCCAGTCCTTGATTTTCATATTTTTGATAGGTTAATTAGGCTAATTTCATTCCGAACTACTGTGCAAAACTCCACTGCTAAACACGACATTGGGAACTCATATTATATGATACATTACAATTTTATTGATCATAAGCTCCATAAAAATATTTTGCCGGGCCCTCAAACACAAACCTGTTATTTGGTAGGTTTTTACTGTATCCTTGTGCTAAAGGATTTTGAATGTTTTTCAAATGCCAATTAAAATAAATATTACGTCGAGCATGCATTATTTCCTCTTCGTTATGACCGAATTTCAAAGACAAAACCTTCAATAATACTTAATTTACTATTTTCGTATTTTTCGTATAATTTGGTTAAATCAGTAACTCTTTAGATCTACGCTGCATTTCACAAACTTTTGGCTGGTCCATTTTCTTTCTTACTTGATTAAAAAATGCTTACCAAGTCTCAAAATGCCGCTTTTAAAACTCTAAACCGTGGCTTTGGCTATATGTATCCGTTGCCCCTGGAATGGGATTTGGAAAAATCAAAACTTACACTTTCAAAGAAATTCAATCAAGATTGCATAGCGTATGCATTCACAATGGGTCTTAACTTATTAATCTTCCTTTCAAGTTTCTACGTTGTCCTTAGCCATTTCTTAATTAAACCCCGTGTAAACTACGGACTATTGATGATCACTATGCATCTCCTCCATGGGGTAACAACACTTGCTGCTTTTTTATGTCCTTGCGTTGTAATCATGAAGTTCAGTTTCGTTGATGCTTTCAACAAGCTCATTGATTCGAAACAGAGAATGTTAACGGGTAAGCCCTCTTCTTGCTCTTCGTGAAGTAAAATGGCAGTTTAAAAAAATATTTTCCATTTTTTTTACAGAGTTTAGATTTACAGCAAGAAAACTTAAAATTGATCACATTATGTTGCCGGCGGCGATTTTGGCATGCACTTTACCCGTTGTTCTCGTGATCGGTGTTCCTTATTTCGGACTCGACGCATTCCATTTGGTTTTCCAAGACATGCTGCCGGAAAAAGCTTATCGGGAGTGGTATGTATTTTTAGGAATATACTTTTTCCGCACTTTTTTGTGGACTGGTATCTGTGAATCATGCAGAACGTTTGCTTACTTCGGCATGTCTTTAATCGTTGGGGGGACCAATATTATACACTATTTCCAAGCACTTTTGTTTAGCACAATGAATATTGCCAGTGTTCTCTATCACTTCAAACTGTTTCTGATCATTAGTACACGTTTTCAAACGACAGCTGGAGTTTTGCTTTTTTTCACGTTTTCCATTTTGTTTTGGATCTTGGTTCTTTTCACTTGGTTCCTAATCACAGGGGCTGAAACACTTCCAAAGTTCATTTATTTTCCATGTTTGCTGTCAGAAATTGTACTTTATGTTTTTCTGGTGCTGGGGTTAAATATGACCACAACAGTGCCAGAAATGTCTCGACGTATAGTACACAAATGTAAAGGGAATATGATCTACTACAAAAGACCGCTGATGGGGCAACACATGAGACGAATTTTAACGAAGAAAATTAGGGCCCAACGGGTTTATAAGTTGTCGTATGGATCTTTGATGGGAATAGACAAACATTTTTCCTGCATGTTTCTGTATAATTTAGGGGATAGAAGTTTAAATGCTTTGTTATTATTCTAAGTTCCTGTCTGCTACAAGCTTTATTTATTGCGGTGATCTCTGAAGCATGATTTTTGATTAACTCTTTTAAACTCGGGAAGTTTGGTTGATAATTTAATATGTTTATACAACTATGTATGCACAGAAGATGAAACAATGCTGAATTATATGCAATTAAAAAATATTTAAACGATTTTTAATTTATTCGGAGCAAAATGACTTCAATGCATATTCTGTATCAATAGCTTAACACCTTTTCATGCATTATCGACGCCCTGAAGGAGTTTTCCCAAACAGAATTTACAAACTGTAGAACAGTCATTGGCGTAATCATAAAACGCTTCCCATCGCCGAACCCAAGAGATCGACAAGACCGCACAACACGTTGCATATCAATTTTATCCGTCCGCGTTTGCCAGCAATCTAATCTCCGTGATTCAAGCGTCAGTTTGCTACAGGATGTTTTTTTTAAGTTGGCACTTTTTAATTTGGCCACAGTTTCTACAATTTGCGCTTATGAATAATTTTACAGTTTTCAATGTGATCGCCAGACTTCATATTTATAAGACGACATCTTCTTTTCCACGATTCCATTACTTCTTGGGCCATTTCCGGGGTCACTTTACCCCATTCGTCAGTTAGTACTTTCCAAAGCCCATCCATAGTTTTTGCTTTCCTTTTGAAAAGTCGCTGCTTTAAATATCCGAAGCCAAAAAAGTCCATCGGACTGGGGTCTGGGCTTTTTACAGGTATTTTTTCCTTGGGAATGATGGTGATTCCAATTTTTTCTTTGATCTCCTTGGCGTAAGCAGCCGTCAAACGAGCGGTGTGGGCTGGGGCAGCATCATGGTGTACAAATACATTGCAGGCGTCCTCTCCATAAAGCTTTGGTATGTGGACCTCGACTATGGGTTTCAAAACGTGCTCAATGTAATATTTAGCATTAATTTTTACGTTTGCTGGAACCCTGAACAATGGAAGTACGCCCCGCCCACTCAAAGCACCCACCACCATGAATTTGTCACTGAACTTTTCCTTCTTCTCAACCACAAAGTTCTCCACCTCCGATTTTTGCTTTGCATAGCAGATTTTTCTCGACCCGTTGCAGTCATTCAGGAAAAACCATGCCTCGTCTAATGTGACGACAAACTCACTCTTTCCACCCGCCAGATGTTCTTCATAGAGGCTCCTAGAGTTTGACTTCCGGTTTGCCCGATGACTATCTTTCAACGCAGGAACACCAGTTTTTTTGAAAGTCTTCTTTCCCAAATCTTCATGAATAATTGTGTGCACTGTAGAGGGAGATATTTGACATCTTTTAGCCATCTCTCGAACAAGGGGTGGATTTTCTTTCTTGGTGACAAGGTCGACCTTCCTGATTACGGCTCTGGTGCCCTTTTTCTTAACTCGATTCCTCGGTGGTGTGGTGGCTCCAACAGCATGCGCAGTCCTTCTCTTTCCTTTGCAATGAACTGTTCTGTAGATTGTGCTCCTCGACACATGAATTCCTTGCTTTTTTAATGTTGAAATAATAGACTTTTGACTACAGTTACTGTTGGAAAGCTCCAAAATAAGCGATTCCAATTCCGGTGAAAGTTGTCCAGGCATGGCTTCACCAAATAAAATGATGGACAGCGGAAAATGAAGAGCAGACTCACCTGATTAGAATGGTGTATTGGTTTCTGATCCTTCTAAAAGAAAGCACCCCTTTTCGGTGGCGTCAAAATGTGTCAACTTAAAAAAAACATCCTGTATGCTTGTACTGAAATCCCGCAAACATAAGGAAACATGTCCACACCGCTAACGCAAAGTAGCAGCACTCATGTTCAGCGTCATACAAATCCCATTGGAAAATCAAAGCCACATTGCAGCACACAATCATCCCAGTTAAGAGAAACTGAAGAGGTAGCACCTCCCATTTTCAGCCTATTTCGACAATAAAGATTTTAACAAAAATCATCACGCGCATCACGCAACTTGTCAAGCACGAAACTACGTAAAGCAAAATATAAACTACAGTTGTGTTTTGACTTACATCCCTTAGGCAGAAAATAATCGTACCGACAAATAATATAAATCTACCCACAAAAAACCAAACAGAAGAATTCTGCGATTTTTGGAAGAATAAATTTACAATTTTATTGAAATTTGGCACAATATAACACAATATTACTTTGGTTAAAATACAAAAATTTAAATGAAATTTTAGTTATAATTTTTTTCAGTTATCGAAATATAAATTATCACAATCTACAGTGGTCAGGTACATCCGCGTTCAAAATATAATCCTTGAAACTCTTTAATAACATTAATATACATTAATTTAGTATCATATTTGAACTAACGGAGCTCTTTTTGCCTTCTCTGGTCTGCCACGCTTTCTCCTTTCTGCAATAGGAACTTTTCCTGCCTCTAGTTGTACGTTATATTTGCCAGTTTTTAAGGCAATACCAATATATGCTTACAAATGAAAGCTTTTTGAAAACAAGGACACGATGCTTCTTCCCAGTTATCATCTTTCATTTCTAACTTCCAAAACCGTTTAACGCTGCTTTTGTAGCCCTCAAATGTTTTCCAGCTTTTGTTTTTGTAAAGATACAAATTCGCTCCAATAATTACCATATCGTTGGCAGCTTTTTTAATTATAAGTATTTTTTCTGGACAGTTCCTAAATCCTTGAAAGACAAAATTTACAAACTGTACGTCTAGAAACATCTTGACGAAGCATTTCGTAACAGCCCAAAATTGTTATTGCTGTGGGATAGTATCATCTCCTTTTGTAATCAATCTAAGTGGTGTAAAACAGGCTAATATGAAACTATTGAGCGTTGTACAAACTTATAAGCATATTAGTTAGAGCTACGATGACACAATACTGTTTTAGTTGTTTTTTTTTCAAAATCGCAACTCTCAATTGAATTGAGTATGATTCTTATAAATGTCGGATGCCTTTCCTCCAGAAATCGCAGTTTTCGGTGCTTAGAGTTTCTATTAAATTTAGTTTTAGGTATAATAGTTTTCGGTTAAACAGTCGCAGCGTTAAATGCATGCCTTTATCGACTTTTGGTTGCTAACTGATAACTCAACCAAATGTGTTGGAAGAACTATAACTACAGAGAATAACATAACGCCCCAATCAAGGACACATTTTGACCATCTTACAATTAGAACACTAACGCTTACTTTTCCGTAAACTGAACCCCATTAAAATGGGAGGAAACCAATGAATCCCAACTCGTTTATATGAAGTTTCAAAAGCTTTACGAAAAGGGGCGTAAGGACAAATTCAACGGCATTCCCAAACTTTTCTTTCTTTGAGGCAGCCGTACTACGTTTGGCGAAAAAAGAAATACTACTGGTATTAGTTTCAGGCTTGATTGCTTTAAATTACACGTTATATGACAATCGATACTGGTATCGATGATATGTACTTTAGATAGTTTCATAAAAGTACACTTTATATTAAAATTGTTGGTTATAAAATGAAAAATTGCACCAGTAGTGAAAAATTATCGATTTCGAATTCGAAAACTATCTAAACCAAACGCTTCCCAAAAATGAGACAGATATATATTTTTTTAAATATCGTTTTTGAGCTACGAAATGAACACACCTACATACTTAACGTTAGTCCCTATAAATTGATGGTACAATGCGGTTTTTGGTAGGTATATGTTATTAAATCTAAACTTTAACAATCACCAGTGAAATAATTGTACAAGAGCAAGCATAAAAGTTCAGTACCACTGTCGAACGACATTTTTCAGCCGCGCTTTAAAGTGAACATTAATCAATAACATGCAAATTCTTTAATTGGTTTTCTATACGGGGTACCTAGACGTTTTGTTTATTGATGCAGATTTATTTTGGCCTTCAATTTTCATTTTTGCTACATCCTTTTCATTAGGAATAATATATTTTAGTGGCAAAATACGCTAAATGCATTTATGAAATTCACTCTGCCTTCGTGTCCGTTTGACAATGAAAGAAAGTCATGAACTTGAGCCTTAAAGTGTCTTCACCATTTATTCTTTTGCCAAAGATATTGAAGACGATATAATAATAGGCTAATGATATAATAATATAATATAATTTAGAATATTTAAATTAAAATACTATAAAATAATCGCTTATGAAATAATTTACACTTCAGAAATAATTCACACGAATATAATTTAGGTAGTAAAAAATTTCTTTGCTTGCATCGTGGCTCGATCATACTTTTTCCCGAAATCCTCATCATCCTTCGATGTCCCACAAGCAAACGTCTTCGAACCCGGCATAAGTTTCCAAATATTACTCTCATACATACATCTTGGTATGAAATCCGTGATATTCCACAACTTCACTTTCATCTCCCCACGGACAAAGGACCGGATCAAATACAGAAAGTTGCTTCAAGCACTTCAGCTCAAGAAAGTAATCCAGAGATCCTTCCAAACTTAGGGACAGCGTTTCCAGATTGGGAATATTGAGTTGGAAGCTTCCATTGAAATTTCCTGAGAAGACTGTTGTCTGAACATCAACTTTCCTCCAAAACGTTCTGCTACCGCTTCCCGACTCCTATTTTTAGACTTATTGTTCATGCCCTGCCTCTACACTGCAAAAGGCAACGCTATGCTTTTATGGTATTTCTAGTAATAGACGGATGTGCTAAGCAAAAGATGGTGGTCAGTTTAAGTGTACGTAATATAGAGTTTATCATGTCCTCGACATAGTTTGAGTTTGCATTTAAATTGAACTAAAATTTACAGGTTGCAATAGTTTCGCAACTTCGTGTTTTATATTCAACAAAAATCATGTTTTTTAAGCTTAGCAGATCTAAAAACATTTTGTGCAAAATGTTTGACGTCATTGAAATTCCAGGATTAAATAAGACGCTGAATTGTTTCATTAAAAATTCAAGGACTGGAATGGCTTTCCTAAAGGCGGAGTTTGTTTGCTTAACATTTTTCACTAGAAAAAAGAGGGACACCTTTTTTCTGTAGCGGTCTTAAATAATATTTTGCTTTTCACCAGACGACACGTTTTTGATTTTTTCCTTTCTCTTCTACGTTCGACCTGATATTTCTAAATCAATAATATTATATTTTTTAACACAGGTCCCACAGAAAGGTGCATTCCAAGTATCAGAATTTTTTTCAAGTAGAAAATAAAAAATTAAATATGTACTTAACCTTTTATATATTTTTAACTCGCAAATTCTTGAAACTCGTATTAAGCCAAAAAATTTCCAACAGAATTCTTTATATCAGGGACCTCTTGATTTGATTTAATCCATGTATGACGATATGTATACATGTTGCCATAATAATTCAACACGCTGTCCAAAATATTGTGTTTTTTAAACCAACTGCCTATTTCTAAAGTTTTCTAGAGTTTTAAATATACTGAAAAGTTACAGTGGACGGTATTCATTTAACTCTTCATTTTATTCTGCTGATAAAAACTGGTGCCTTCACAAACATAAAGCGGTTTGGAAAAATTGGCGACTTACCATCCAAATTGGGGCAAGCTATCAATTTACAACCAGATTCTTTAGTTACCTGTGGGTTTACATTGGTCTCCGTATTTACAAAAGCTTTTTAAGAAAGATTCCTCCGAATCTGGTAGACATGGAACTGGTTGGCTCTCACTCTATACAATTCTCTACGTATCCTCTCAATCGAAAAAAACTTTCCCAGTTTACTTATTTCCATCCTGTTTGGGATTGCTAGTTGGTTTCACATGTCAATCACATGTATTTATATTTTTGTTTTATATTGGAAGAGAAAATAACATTTGCCTGTATGTGTTTTCAGAATTCCAAAAGGAACGTGCTCGCCTCTTTGATGTTGACGTAAGTGGCTTTCTCATTGCGTGCTACATGCTTGGATCAACTTTCTTTGCGAATCCGTTCCCATTTCTTTGCACCGTATTGGGAGTAAATCCATGCAGCTTCATATTACAAGAGCTGGTCCCCTTCATGCCCCCCAAGGAGGATCAAAGCTCTGAGCTCAAACTTATCTTATCCCTGGTTGCCTACTTGCTATTAAGTACCGGTTTTCTGTATGTTTTCAAAGCCGTTGTTATAACACTCGCAATTTTTTGTTGTTCTTTAATTCCGTGAAACCATATTTGAGTACTTTGGGTACCAAGGCTAATCTTGTTGTCCAATCTCTGACTTTTAAACACTGTTGAGGACTTTGTTGAGTGACCGTATTTTAATTTTTGTATGCAAGAACTGCGTTCATAGATAGAGTTGCGATTACACTCGTTCTTCTCAAACAGAGCTTTTATATTCAGATTTTGAGTCGAGGCCTAATTAGAAATCAACGTGCATTGCATTTAACGTATAATACAAGAAAGCTAGGTTATTACTACACACTCAAATGGAAGGCACAACAACCCCTCACACTTTACTGCGGAGGGCATTTTAGACTCTCGAATGATAACGCGAAATCCAATTTTATTTCCATCTTGCACAAATGGCCTAATGTATTAATGGACTCCCGTATGTTGTAAGATTAATATTATCACAAGGAGTAATCCTACTGCACTAAACGATTCAGAAAAATGGAATAATTTTAGTAGCCGCGTTAATAATTGTTGTTAAAAATTTCAAATTGTTTTCGTTGGTCGAAAAAGTCATTATATAACAGAGCTGACGACCATCACGACCTTTTGATTTGTTCTCAACAGCATTTTGATTCCTTCTGAACACGTGGGTAGGGTCTTTGTTTTTCCGTGATTCTAACGCTGGTTTCTCAGATATTTTTGCAGGTAAGCTGAATACTCAACAAAAATCCCAGTAAAATAATAAGTGCTAGTGTAGCGCCGATTCGGAAAGCTGCTGTAACTTTTTAAAAACTTCTAGTTTCTAAAGAAAACAGCCCAAAACCTGATTCAAGTAACAAAAATGTTCTTTCTCTTCATGGTAATTAAAAAATTTATCTACTTGTGATTCTGGGCTCTAGGGATTTAACATTTCATAAGAAGATTTATCTGCAGGTTTGTTTCATTTGCTTACCAATTTTTTAAGCGAAATCTTCTTATCCAGTAGTTGACTTGCGCAAGAAAGTAAAATATTTCCACTCCGCTCAGCATCGAGAACCCCAAATAGAGTCCAAGTTTTCCACCTGTGTTTGCTAGATATGAATAACAATATGATTGCTTACAACACCCACTTTCAACTTTTCAAAAGAAATTCGAAAATACCAATGAAGTCTGTGAGTCCATACACCCGCTTACGGAGCATTAGAACCGTTGCATCACTTTCAATGTACACGTAAATAATAGAAATCTGATGATGAGCCCTGAAAAGAAATTAAGAAAAAGAGTTTTGAGTGATGATGCGATACTTTATTATATTACACAAACCAGGTTGGTGGCTTATCATTATGTTTTTTCCCGACATCATCTCACAACTGAGAAACATTTTGCAATTCCACTGTAGTCGTCTCGTATTCTAGACATGAATATACTTGAGTTTCTACCTATTTTTGTTGATTTGAGCTTACGGGGTTTAATATACAAAAACGAGCAGTTGCACTTATCCACATAGTTGGACACGATACATTCGTGAATACAGTTTTCTCTTAAAAATTAATGAAGGTCTGACAATTAACTAAAATAAACTCAGTACTTACCCAATGGAATATTTTGTACTTTCTCTACTTGTATACGGTTCAAAGAACATGAGTGTTTTTTCCTTTCCAAAGTAACATTGTCACTTTTCCTAGACGAGATTAAAATTACTGGGGAATCACGAGATTCCATGAAACCATCAAATATTTATGTATTTGGTTTACTTACAGGTCTCAAATCCGTTATATCCTTATCTGCAACTGTCAATTGAGGATGCACCCGCACAAAAATCTCTTTATCTGTGTCCAAAACGGATGCATAATCCCTAATACGTGGCATATCCTCAGGTTTATGAACAGTTAAAGTCATCCCTTCGTAATCTAACACGGGACAAAAATATTCCTCCACATTTGGATCAACCACTTTGCTCAAGCCGTTGGTGATTTCAGGACTTTTTTGAGTGTACGGTCTTTTAAAATCATCAGGGACTATGAAACCCCCACTACTCCAATAATCCTATGTGCTCCACAAGTCAGTTTCACTTTGCCCCAAATTGGTTTCATTGCTTTCTCCATCAGCAGTGTAAGGATTTTTGAGAAGGAGCTCAAGTGGGAGCAAGGTGGTATCGTCACATGGGACGCGGTTCTAAAATACTACAACATTATGTCTTTTACAAACGTAGATTTGTAATTTATGCAATACTTTATCTAAAGAAAATACATCATGTTCTTTTGATTCTCGTCATAGTTAGAGTAGTCCAAAGCGTTGGGGTCTCCTCGAGTTCAGAACGTGTTTGGCTGGAAATTTTTACTACGGGCATTTTTTCCGAAAAATATTAATTTTTGAAATTCCTTACCGGAGAAAGCACGAAGAAAGTTAAGATCACAGGGACATTTCTCAAATTATAAAAAATTGAAAGTTGAATGAGCAATTGGAAATGACTTTAAGATTGCGGCAATAATGTCCAACCTACTCGTACAGCAATTCCTAATGCGTATATCTTGTACAATTTTCTATGTAGATATAAAATGATCAAAAGGGCAAACATGTAAATTAATGTAAATTGCAACATCGATTACACATCATTACTAATGATGTGACATCATATTAAAAAGGTTGAAAAGCTCCAGTCCTTGATTTTCATATTATTGCTAGGTTAATTAGACTAATTTTATTCCGTACTACTTTGCAAAACTACACTGCTAAACACGACATTGGGAACTCATATTATATGATACATTACAATTTTATTGATCATAAGCTCCATAGAAAAATTTTGCCGGGCCCTCTAACACAAACCTGTTATTTGATAGGTTTTTACTGTATCCTTGTGCTAAAGGATTTTGAATGTTTTTCAAATGCCAATCAAAATAAATATTACGTCGAGCATGCATTATTTCCTCTTTGTATGACCGCATTTCAAAGACAACACCTTCAACAATATTTAATGTACTATTTTCGTATTTTTTGTATAATTTGGTTAAGTCAGTAACTCTTCAGTTCTACGCTGCGTTTCACAAACTTTTGGCTAGTCCATTTTCTTTCTTACTTGACTATAAAATGCTTACGAAGTCGCAAAAGGCCGCTTTTAAAACTCTAAAGAATGGCTTCTGCTATCTTTATCCATTGCCATTGGATTGGGACCTAAAGCAATCAAAAGTGATACTGTCAAAGAAACTCCGTTGTCACTGTATGGCTTATGCGTTCACAATGGGTCTCAACTTAACAATCACAATTTCAAGCTTCTACATTGTCTTTAGCCATTTCTTAATTAAACCCCGTCTAAACTACGGACCATTAAGAATCGCTATGCATCTCCTCCATGGGATAATAACACTTGCTGCTTTTTTATGCCCTTGCTTTGTATTCATGACGATCAGTTTCGTTGATGCCTTGAACCAGCTCATTGATTCGAAACAGAGAATTTTAACGGGTAAGCCTATACATTTTGCTCTTCGTGACATAAAATGGCAGTTAAATATATTTCCCGTTTTGTTGACAGAGTTTAGAATAATACCAAGAAAACTTGAAATAGATCGTGTCATGTTGCCGGCGGCGATTTTGGCATGCATGTTACCCGTTGCGCTCGTGATCGGTGTGCCGTATTTTGAACTCGACGCATTCCATTTGGTTTTGCAAGACATGCTGCCGGAAAACGCTTATCAGAAATGGCATTTATCTTTGGGAATTTACATTTTCCGCACTTTTTTGTTTGCTGGTTTCTGTGAATCATGCAGAACGATTGCTTCCTTCGTCTTATCTTTAATGGTTATGGGGACCAATATAGTACACTATTTCCAAGCGCTTTTTTTAAGCATAATGAATACTGTCAGTGTTCTCAATCACTACAAACTGTTTCTGATCATTAGTACACGTTTTCAAAGGACAACTGGGATTTTGTTGTTTTTCACGCTTTCCATCGTGTTTTGGATCTTGGTTCTTATCACTTGGTTCATAATAACAGGGGTTGAAACACTCCCAAAGTTTATTTATTTTCCATGTGTGCTCGTAGTGATTACAATTTATGTTATTCTGGTGCTGGGGTTAAATATGGCTACAACAGTGGCAGAAATTTCTCGGCTAATAGTACAAAAATGTAAGAGGAATATGGGCTTTTTTAAAAGACCACTGATGGGGCAACGAATTTTGACGAAGAAAATTAGGGCTCAATGGGTTTATAAGTTGTCGTATGGATCTGTGATGGGAATAGACAAACAGTTTTCCTGCATGTTTCTGTACAATTTAGGGGATAAAACTCTAAATACTTTATTATTACTCTAGGTTCCTTTTTGCTACAAGCTTTAATTATTGAGATGCTCTCCAAAGCATGATTTTTAAGTAACTATTTCTATATTCGGGTAGTTTGGTTGATAACTGCAGTGTTTTTTTCGAATTATGTATACACAAAATAAGGATATTGATTATATACAATAAAAAATAATCAAACGATTTAAATTTATTTTGAAAAAAAAGCTTCACTACATATTCCATATCAATAGCTAAACAACTTAACATACAATATCAACGCCCTGAACAATATTTTGCAGTGACCAGAAAAGGTATAGCGATGGAATACCATGTGGGGGGGGATACGCAGATGCAATCGGACTATGAAAAACAGGAAGAACGCTAACAAACGCTAGGAAACCGAAAATGGATGAAGTGACAATAATGCATGAATTTAACCTTTCGACGCTCAAATTACGTTTTCCGCGCATATATTTTTCTAAAAACGGGAAAATTTATTGATAGTCAATTCGCTCCATCCAAACCTTACCTAACCTAACCAACACACACAGTTAAATTCCCTCGACATGACGGGGCGATATGGCAAAACACAGCAAATACTTAAACACCCATTTACGGCCAACTTGGGCGATCCTGATCTAAAGAACATTCTGAAAATATTCCAAAAGATCATGAAAGTCCTTATTCTATAACCTACATTATTCCTTTGCTTGTGAAATTTCGCCAGTAATCGGAAATAACTGCATTTATTGCCAAATCTTCCCAAATTCGGGGTACTCATCACCAGCTATTTTTATCCGGACTCCCCGTCCCCATCTCCCAACTCCAAACCCGGAGATGCGGACGTCTATGAATTTTATTCCTTTCGTCTTCAGTTCCTTGACATTCCACAGCAATCCAGGAAAATCCGTTTGTAGTATTTCTAAATCATCGTTGCGGTATTTCTGATGGACGTTGTGTGCGTTATCTTCCAGAGATCCCAGTATCAAATTATATGCCTACTACCATGACAGTAAACTGACGTCTTTCGTAAAATAAATCATTCATTATTCATATTTAGATAACTTTTACTTTATTGCATATTTTGTTTTAAGTTTGTCTATTGAAAACTTAAAAGGAACTACTACATGTTTTATTATATACAATTTCCCTCCTCTCCACTGTGTTGGATTATAATACCATGCATAGGAAGCATACAATTTGTACATCACATATGCTGAAAAATTTACAAAAACTGTAAAACTAAATTACACATACTTAACTTTCAGAACTTTCACTACATCTTTGTAATATAATGGCTAATTTTTAACAACTACGCATTGTGAACCCACCCATAGGATGTCATTTTTTAAGAAGCTCGACTGTTTTCTGCTGTAATTCCCCAGTCATGACTAGCTTCAGCGCCAAGTCAATAGGTAACTCGCCCCTTTTATTCTTTAAATTGACATTTGCACCATGTTTTACCAGCTCATAAACTATCTCATGGCCGGAATAATTAGTATTATTACCAGTTTTCTTCAATGCAACATGCAATGGTGTCTCCCCATCATCTGTCTGTGCATTGACATTGCATCCTAATTCCAAAAAAAATCTCAAAGCAGAAGGATTTTCACCATCAAAAGATGCCGAATGGAGCACTGTATCTTTGTATTTATTCAAAGCTCTAAAATCAGCGCCGAATTCAATCAAAGTTTTCAAACAGGAAACACTTCTCCCTTGTTTAATCGCCAGGTTAATTGCCCGATCTCCATTTATATTAGGAGCATTAAAATCTACCCCATTTGACTTGAATATCATCAGTGTCTCCCTTAATGGCTCGAAATTTTTTATGGAATTAGAGAGAGGGGTATGACCAAATTTGTTCGCAGCATGGAATATGTCAGTTATGCCTACAGACTGCAAATATACAACTAACTCATGAAATTGATCTGCAGAAATATTTTTATTGTAGGCTGCTGCCATAAGAAATGTATTTCCATATTCATCTCCTAGCTTTGGATCGGCATTATTTTCAATTAGCAGTTTCATACATGCTATTAACCTATGTGTAGGAACTTCTGCTTGGAAAATCATAGAGCAATGAAGGGGCGTTCGACCTTTATAATTTTTGGCGTTACAGTTTGCTTTAAAATTCAGTAGTGTTTGAATGAATTCGGTTTTCCTGTCTTCTTTAAAAATATGTAATAATGCAACGTGAAGAGCGGTTTGTCCATTACCATCCTTTGACTCTACTAACTCTGGGCGAACGCCTAGCAGTAACTGAAGAATTCTAACCTTTTCGTCAAATCTATCCCTTTTCACATTATGGATATCTTTAATGCATGCATGAATCAGTGTATGATCATCCCTAAATCTTTCTTCATGCAGTGCTCTGTCGAATTCCAGCGTATGCACTAAATATTCAATCACATTGTACTCGCAAATTCCAACTGCAGCATGTAGGATCGATTTAGGGTCTTGTGTCCTAATAACTGTGAGGCTTCTTCTTTTTGCAACCGTATTAAACACAGCTTTAATTGTGTTTAAATCTTCATTCTGTACAATACCAACAGCTCGTTCAATCAACAGGCTTGACTTCGTTTCCTTCAAATCCTTGATAAGAACTGATGTTCGCTGGGAGATAATAGTCTTCTTTGGTTGAAGTGCAACGCATGGATTTACTGTCTCGGCAAGTTTTTGCCTGCGTTTTTGTGGATCTTGGGCAGCAGAAGCTGTTGAAAACGTACCATTCTCAGTTTTAAGATTGACTGAGCAAAATGTGTTCTTGTCTTTCTCTTCCGGATTTGACGTTGCTGTTTTATCAGATTTGGTACTGTTAGAATCAACTGGTGCAAGTAAGTGCAGTTCCGTAGCCAGATTTTTAAACTGCAAATAAGCTGAAGGTATTTGGCACCCCATTGCCCGTAGCATATCGTTGCTGACATTTTCATGAAACGGACAAGCTTCAACTGCCCTATTATTTCCAATATTTTCTTTCATTTGCTTACCTACCTTAGCCTCCAATTTCTCGATAAACTTGATACAAAGTGAGACGGCCCAGAATATGGGCAAAGAAATCAAATCCGAGCACGACGGTCTTGGTTGCGGATTGTTTGAGACCATTAACCTCACAAACAGGTGGTTCTGTGTGCAGCCGTGCCGTATGTCTTTAGGATTGATTAAAGACTTGCCATCAAGAATGTTGGCTTGACTTCTCACCCAGTCCCCAAAGCAGTGTTTACCATCAGTAAGCACATAGTAGTACACGCATCCAAGTGCAAAAACGTCAGATGCAGTTGTCTGAAATGAAAAAGTATAACTATTTTAATAAACCTATAATTACAGCTAAAAGAGCTGGTACACCGTGGGAAACTGAAATTTCTAAAACATATTAATTTCACTCCGTTTTATATAAGTTTTTAATTACAAGTTATGCCAAAAGCCCGTTAATGTACATTTAAAAGCTATCATTTTTTTAAAATGAGGAAACTGCAAAAGTCAATGATTTCGAATCACTTTCAACTGGTGAAGAGGCACTTTGACTGAAAAGATCTTAGCATTTATGAAATAAAAATTTTAAAGGAAACAAGAAATGGAACGATAGTGTCAACAGTGCTCATGATGGTGCAGTATTTATCAACGTAGATAAGAAAATATATTGAGTAAGCCGTGACGAGTTTGACACGTAACGCCATTACTTCATAAACTAAAACTGCCAATGAAACTGGTCAACATGCAGTACTATACATACTGCGATAAGAGTTGGTGGCAAAAATTATTTTCAGTGATTTTTATCACACATTTTTCAATTTTACATTTGAGTTGTGGTTTCGATGCATTTCACTATAAAATTTTGTGTTCATTTTGATGATTCACTCCACACTGTTCTATGAAGGAAACTAGTCGCTGAAAATACGATCCGGAACTGCTACACAGGTTTTCCTACATGTGTTAACTAATACAAACGTGACAGTCCATTTTTATTTATCTCGTATTTTGGCTAATCTATTGAAAATCTCTAATTGTCTGCATTAAACTTTTAAAGATTTATATTTGGCTAAAAATGCAACATGCAAGACAGGCCACATTCAGACTCTGTCCCCGACGAGAAAGTGTCCCCTAAAAGCCGCCATAGGAAAATTTGTTCCCCGAAATTTAATTCAAATGAATAAAATAATTTGTTACTGTCTCTAGATTTTTCTATTTTTAACTGCAAACGACGATATTTACAAATTTCCTTCAAGAATTTTTTAATGGTTCCTTTTACATTGCCTATTTTCGTCATAATTGTTTACTTATGAAAGAATTTGAGCGTTTCTCTTTGGCAACTTTAGTTGAAAATCTTTACTTTATTCTCACACTGTCCTAAAATTAAGATTAGTTTTGGTATTAAAAAACGTTTTTGCAATGTAATTTTTGAGAAACGGACTTCACGTAGCCTAAAAATGTTGAAATCAAGTTTCTTGATATTTTATATTGTGATACTACAGCTGATTACACTGCAAACATTTCTAAATTAATTTTTCGTAATTAGCAGCTGCAGTAAAAAAATTTTGAGACTCGTTTGTTATAATTTCTATACCAAATATGGTTTTGCATAAAACACGCAATTTTGACTCGTACTCTGTTTCTCCTTATTTCGGCTGTAAATCTCGGGACTTTATATTTCAGTATTCTTAAATTGTTAACTGTCACCTAACCAGATTATTAAAAGTTCAATAACTTTTGATAAGCTGGTCACCTTATTGGCCGAACCGATATTTAAATTTCACTAATCGGTGACAAAGTGACTGGGCCAACTTGGTGTGACCTGTCAAGGTCAAATGTGATCAAGTTGCAAGTTTTCAGATTCCCAAATTACGAAATTTATTTAATAACCCCGCTTTTAATATTGGTGTCTTAATATTATTATTAATAATTACTGAAGGGAAAAATATAAGTAATCTTACGCATTTAACGTTTTCGGGCACCCCTGGCAATATTTGATTAAGTACTTCAGGGGCAGTCCACCCTTTTGTTCCTAAAGCAGAGTCCCCGGATACATACGTCCTACCATCTACGATTGAACGGCTCATCCCAAAATCAGCAATTTTTACTTTAACTGGACTTTGAGTTAGAAGTATGTTCTCTGGTTTAAGGTCTCTATGAACGATATTTTGTTCATGAAGCCACTTTAATCCAACTGTTACTTGTCTTAGAACCTCCACGGGGGTAATTTCTATAGTTTTTGCTATGACCCACTCTTTTAATGTCATGTCACACATTTCAAGTATAATCAAAACACAGTTTAGCTCATTCTTGCTTCCAAAGCACTGCACAATATTTTCATGCTTGTCGCAAGCCCTTAGAACTTCTATTTCATTGTCAATCAGTTTTCCATTACCCCCAAACGAATCGGTTTTCACACGCTTAATGGCTACATTTCTGCCCCCAAATTTGCCCTTGTACACCACAGTTTCAAGACTACCTTTACCCAGAATTGATTTTTCGTCGTATGTCATTGATTTTAAGTCATGTGCAGTGTCACTCCGTATTCTTCGTTTCCTGCCATCCATCAAAATTGCCACGGCTCCACTCTGAAGAGTTTGTTTAAGAGCTTCCAAAAGATGTTCAAAGCCATGTTCTCTTTTCTGAATTATGTTGTAAAAATCGTAGGCTCTTTTGCTGTTGTCATACTGGCAGTTCTGAAATTGAACATTTTAAATCCATGTATTCATGTTACATGCCGATATCAACGAAGTCAATTTTTTGAATTCACGCTTCTGTTCAAGCTTACCAAATGTCCGACTTCCTCTTCACTAATAATTCTGTTTGCTTGTAATATAGACAAAAAAGCTATACTGCAAATTGTTTCCTTGACTAGTTTATCAATGTTCCTTTCAACAATATCCTTTTCCCACTCTTCCATTTTAATAAAATTATGAATTGATTGAATAGCTTATTAACATAATTCTTATTCGACTGCACTTCAATCGCTGACTATTGGACGATGCAACCCGTGAACCGTTATACCTACTACGTGAACTAAAGTCGGCCTTTTTAATTGGTGCAGATAAACCTCAAATGTATAGATTCATCCTGTTGATATTCTTACGTTCTCAAATTATCCTTGTTGATAAATCCATATGTACATTTCTAAGCACTTTTTCCTGTTGTTAACTTCGTTGGAATTACCAACACCATCAAACTGCTGATAACAAGTCTGGAATTTTCATTCCTAAAACTATGTATATGTATCAATTTCGATGTATAGGAGTCCATACTTGAATAATCTGAATCAATTTTTAAACCTAAAGTTTGCAACATAACATTATTCTCAGTTTGGATGCATTATGAAATTATATATGATTGTATAATGTATGAATTGAAGTGTATTGTAATTGATAATTTATAAACGGCAATGCATTGCTCGCAGTTTGTAAAGACTTTTCCTGAGTTATAAATTTTTCAACTTATAAACTCAGATGCATTTATTCTTATTGTATGAAGCAGTATGCCGATAAAAATGGGCACGGAGTTTAACCATTAACTCAACAGATTGATGATTTTATATTTTTGATAAACAAGTCTAGTTATTCATAAAATGTCTGACAGTTTAATCTTTAATCATTCATTTATCAACTCCGTGCAATTCCTATTCAAGTGATGGTTTTAGTTTGTGCCGGTTTATCTACGAAACTCTTCTCTACGTCATCAACACTAAAACGTTTGAGTTTAGTTGATAGTCATTACTTATTTAAGTAGCAGTTTTCTTCGATTGAGGTTTTTATAACACACTATTTCTTATTCTAAATAACATGATTTCTAACCAAGAAACTCGTCCTACTGTAAAATAGGAGAAAAAAATTGTCCACAAATTCATTTAAGTTTCAATCAACAAATAAACAATTGTAGGCAACAACAATTGTTCAATACTACAGACTAATATATGTTAATATTGAAACATGTCCAGAAGGAGATAATCATGACAATATTTCGGTTTAATGTTGACATTTTGAGGATTTATTCCATTACAAGACTTCAACTTACTTTTCCCATATAAAAGCCAATATTGTTATTTCCTGATTTTCTTGAGAGAGTTATATCAGGTGTGGATCCGGCGATTTATCTATGTACAAATGCATTTTACATTATGAATGATGATTGACTTAAAATGTTACGAGCTAACAAGACCCGAATTTGCAGATCTTCATCATTTCTTCGCATGACGGAGGTATTTTAGGTAGTGGAAGGTACTACTTTCAGAAGACGTACTCTTTTTGGAATCGCCAACTTTTTTCTTCGAGACAAAAAACGGAGATACCTGGAGTTCTGAAGTTGAAGTTAGATATGGACATGGTTAAGGGATAGCAGAGTTGTTAAAATTACATTCTTTGGAGTTAAAACTGCAAATTACAAAATTATTTGCCTAAAATTCTTCCTAAAAATTACAATTACAAATTACTTTTGAAGACCTTTAGCAACCAAAAGTACAATTACAAATACATTCATGTAAATTTTGCTTCCTGTCGTTAATAAACGGACAAATGTTGTACACTGTTTTAGAAACGGTTTCGGGAAATGCACTTTACTGATTGAATTTGATACTTTTAAACAGTTTTTGACCGGATTTTCACCAGATTTGGCCACATTTCAGTAATTAAGATGAAATGTGATGAAAATGTAATTTTATTACAAATTTCATTCCAAAAACCCAATTCCAAAATTACAATTACAATTTGCATTTGGAAAACAAAAGGGCTGAAATTACGCATTACAAATTATATTACTGTAATTCGAATTACTAACATCTCTGGGGGATAGTTACAGCGTCACTCGTGGTAAGCTAATAATGCATTAGTAGTTTATAATCCATTATAATGGATTATTGTAGGCATATGATGTGCCAATATATTAAAGCTTTAGTCAACGCCAAGACTTGGACATCGGTCATCTTCACCCTGTCGGATGCACCTAATTATACATTAAATACGTTTATGCGAATGAAATAGCCAGTCTTTCAAAATAATGCGGTAAGGTGCGAAACAGAAATCACGGCTAATGTCAACAACTTACCCCAACCCCACATACACGTCTTCCCCTCTTCACAAAACAGGATGAAACACAAAGCCACCAACAAAACTCTCGAGGAGACCTCCATTTTCAAGGATGGGATAGATTACTTTTCGCCTGAAATATAAGAAAATCTCGCATTGAAGTTTACTAAATATGTCGCAGCGAAAGAAGAATTGTTTATAAGCACAGTTGTGCTGTTATCACCTCCGAAAAGGCTTTATTTTCGATAACATTTGGTAGAAAGCTTAATAAAATGAGTTGCATAGGCAACCATCAAAAGGTTCACTGTAAAATGCCAGCTAGACATTTAATCTGTTTTAACTTCATTGACCGATCACCCCACCATCCACTGAAGATTGATCAATTAAGTTGCTTATATCTCATGTGCATAACATTCGTTTCTCTTATCTACCATCAGGTTCCATTTTTGCCCCAAAAACGTTCAAGATCCATGCGGAGGAGCCTTTTCCGAGAGTTTAAATATACATATGGAATTACGGAGATTGTTAGATGTCTAAAGTTGAAGCTGGATGCCACACTTACACCATTACCATTCGGGGTAAGTGAGGATAGCAATTGGTTCGTAATCATTTCAGTCATATAGATAAATATTAATAATAATCGTTTCTTTGAATTAGACTCCATGATTGTGGCCACATCGGGAATAACAACTGATGGATCCGAATCCCCATTGGAAGAGAATTCTATTCTACAAATATTCAATTCTGCTGGTTCTCGAACAACTGGAAAGATGACGATTCGACTGATGATGGAAAACACGAAAGTTCCTATTGAGTACGAGTTAACAAACGCTGTTGAAGCCCTCAAACTTAATAAGAGGATTTTGCAACGAAAGATCACATCCGACCTTTTTCTTATCGCTGATAATTATGCGAAGTTCCCCTGTCAACAAAGCTTCTTGTCTGGTATGAACTTGCTAATTTTTATTTTCATGGGTTTATTTGCAGTTTATGTGATGATTTTGCTACATTAACAGCCCAGTCGGTCTACTTCGAGCGGATGTTTTAGACAGACTGTAAGGAGACCAAGATGGGCAACGTAAAGCTGAGCTTGTCTGAAGAGGGACTGAAAGCGCTCCTTGATTACGTGTATTGCCTACGGATCGCTACTCCAAAGGAGCGCCCAAGTATCGCCGTGGAACTCTTGGAATTCGCCCATGAGAAGCAAATTCCTGGACTTGAGGAAGCTAGCGAAACCGGATGACTGGATGAATTTGAATGGAGGTTTGCAGCTATTTCTCCACTCGATGAAGTTGGAGTCGCAAGGCTATGCTGATGTCAAGAAAAAGGCTGTGAAAGTGATTAAAGTGTAAGTGTCAATCAGATATCGTCGTTTCGGTATTGTCTTTGTCATTTCCTGAGACATTGAAGTACACTGATTGAACCGTTAAAAACCGATTTTTTTGTATGAATTTGTAGGAACATTGGCGAACTGACTGAATCGGCAATTTATGAAGAGATGTTGAAAACCAATCCAGACTCCATCACCGACTTGCTTCGAAGTTGTTGTCAGTCCTAAGTAATCATTTCATTCAGTTCCAGGCGTTGCCTCAGCCCCCGTCTTAAATATATTGTGATGTGTTCCTTTGCATAGTCCAGCCAGTGTATATGTATATATGTATTGTATCCAATCTAAATCCATGTTAATAAACATTTAAATCCAAAAACCAGTTAATCCCGATAAAGTATTTACAAAAAGACATTTATTGACAGACAGTAATTGTTAAAAGTGTCTAAGTCTTAATGAGTCACACAACACGCTGCTTAAATGCCCTCGTCGCGCATTACCCCAAAAGTTTGACATAAACGTAGCATCTAACCAAACTGAAACAAAGCATAAACGGTTGGGGTGACCTGTCCAATAGCATAGAAATGAGATATTTTGGCACATCAGTTGAACCATACTCCACATCAGCAACACGCATGCTACCCAAGTGATCCTGGTTCGTCACTCATTCATCTCATTTTTGAGTTGCTGAGTGCCAGTTCTCAGTTGAAAAACGAATTTTGTGATCCTCCGATTTCAACCTTTGATATTGTCACCATACAAGATTGTTTAACTTATCTTTGTCCTTCGGTTTTCAGAGACCATCGTGCTGTGAGCGAAATGGATTTGTATTTACTGCAGAATGAAGTCTTAGAAATCCAGTTTAAATTGACGGGGTACGGCTATCGTGCTACTGCAGCCGCTAACTTGTTTCTCCGAGACAATAGACTGTCACCAACCGGCCGAGGCGTCGTTTCTAACAAGAGATTTCCTTGGGCAGTGAATTTGTTTAAACTGGCGGAAGCGGATTCTACGTTTGGGTAAGTTTATTATCAATATTCAAATTCATCTTCAATTGACTTCGTAATGAGCCAGAACATGTGACAATTATCCTGTTTCCTTTAGGTTTCAAGTCAAAGTGTCGTTTGAAGTAACTCAAAGTGCATCACCCCCAATGTTGACTGCTGTTGTGACAGGGGACTTTGCTAACCTACTTAAATATGTGTATGGAATTGCTAGAGTTCCTGAATGTTTGAAGCTGAAGTTAAATGCCACACTAACAAATTTTGGTGGCAACTGTAGCTTAGCCATTGCCAATGGTCAGTGTGATTGTCATTCAAGTAACAATTACGGTAATATGCCCAACTAACAATTAGAAATAACCATATATTGTTTATAATTTTAGATATGGAGGCGGTCACGGGAAATGGTGCTGTGGAGTTCAGGTAAGAAAGCGTTGTGAATCCCACTATTTCTCAAGCGATTTGGGGCTCTGTTAATACTACTGCAACAATAACAATGGAGCTGAGCGCAGTGAACATGGCAGTCTCTGGACAGGTTGAAGCTCTTACTAACAAGATTTTTCAGGAGAAACGAAACCCAGATTTTGTTCTCATTTCTGAAAACGATGTCGAGTTTCCTTGTCACAAAGGATTTCTGAATGGTACAGAAACTAGTTCATTGCTTATTTTTCCAACGATTTATATGCTAAATTGTAAATTAAATTAAATATTTTTTGTTTCCAACTCAGCCCACTCCAGTTTCTTTGAGCGGATGTTTGAGTCCGATTGTCTGGAGACGCAGTCGGGCAGAGCCAAGCTGAACTTGTCTGAAGAAGGACTGAAGGCGTTCCTAGACTTTGTGTACTGCTTCAAATTGGATTTTCCGAAAGAGCATCCAAGTATCACCGTGGATCTCCTGGAATTTGCCCATGAGAAGCAGATTCCTGGTCTCGAAGATGCGTTGAAGGAACTCATTCTTGGAAAGCCGAATGACTGGATGGATTTTAATGACGGGGTGCAACTCTTTCTCCTCTCCGTCAAGTTGGA
>JAQGAP010000963.1:0-24384 GCA_034697805.1 Orchesella bifasciata | reverse complement strand
GAAGTTATTGTCATTAGAAGTTAAAATTTAGAAATTTCTGCTTTAGAAGTTAAATGTTTAGAAGTTACTTCCTACAATCGTTTAATTTACCTCCCAGGTTTCGTATCTTTTTAAGAAATAGAAACGGGAAAGTTATTATAATACACAATAAAATTTTTCGCTAGAAATATTTCCATAACTGATTCAGCTTCTCTACCTCGCCATTATATATAACTTCAGCTGGGTTGAAAGCTTCTGGATATATATTTTTTAAGTACCATTCGAAACTCTTGCAGTTCAACTTTTTCCTAAGCGCTACGCGTTCCGAAATGTCTCCAATGTCCTCCTACATTGAAATTTAAAAAAAATTATTACTGCATAATTCTTTGCGCTTTTGGATACAACAAATATGTGTAATTGAATATATTTAAGGCCATTGAGGACGGCATTTTATATCTATATACACATCAGAGGTCGGATTATGGGATATTACAGTTTTGAGTTAAGTGGATTGAAATTACGTGTTCGATTTACAGCGGCAAGATTTTTGCTGTATCATGGATTAATCTGTTAGGAAAACTTTAAGGTCTGGATTACAACGATTACATAATCCATATTATGTATCGTTGAGATTAAAAGCAAAAAATCCAACTAACGTTTTAGGAAATTGACTGCCTCAAAAACTATTTTCCATCATTCCTGCAATCACAATACAAGAAATAGTCAATATTTCTTGACAAAATCGTCAACCGTGAACAAATATCGCCATTTTTAATAAGAACTGAATGCCAATCCCGGATATGAAGAATTGTAAATTCTGGGATTGGAATTATGAGTACTTTGGAGTGAGAGTATAGATTATAATAATGAATTGTAATCCTAATCCTGACATTCGATTACGGAAATACGGGATTTTCCAAACTCTCCCACACACACCATTTCGTAACGATCAGCAGATATTCCATATTTGAATTCCATCCTTCGATAAAAAAATTGGGCATGATCATCCATCCAAACTGCTGCGAGGCGGAGGTTGTTTCGGGTTAGATAACTGTCTCCCATAGCGGCTCTGTAAGTACTGCGAGTTTTATAAACGTGACCTACTCGGCTACATGATATGTACTCTATCCTGCCTCCACACATCCATGTCTACATAAAACAAAGTAACTTTAAAATTGTAATTTTGCATTGTGGGGTGAATAATATGGAAATTTAATAGCATTAAAAATACTTTAAATGAGAGTTCCATGTTTTCTGCTCCCCATATTTTGTATTCTGGGTCATATAAACCAAGTTCCTCGAAAAAGTCCTTCTTGATAGCAAAAATACCACCAACATTCGTTGGGCTTGCAATCGGTTTTGCTGGATGATCAGTCAATGCATGCTCACGAGCAGATAGTCCCCTCCAAGTGAACTTTAATATCGTTATCATATTATGTTAGATAGTCTGTTCAATAGAAAATGTACATGCTTTATTCACCATGAAGCGACTTACGAAGAGCCCCCAATCGAAGCCTCCAATATGCGCCCTGTACGGCTCATCGGCCCAGTACCAGAAGATATCCCCATCAATCCAATCTATTATTGGAGTCGCGACAACCCTTGGGTTTTCTTGAATACGTTGTATTAATGGCTCCAACCAACCTAATTGAATGAGAATTAAAAAGGTAAAAATCCAGAGTAAACTAAATCTTGGAAGTGAAGCTTTTTCTATCAAGTCAAAACGTTGTAAGTTTAACTGTGCAAAAAATACCTTTCGTGACTTCTACATGCGAATCCAAGTAAGTAATAATTGGTGCAGTGGCAAATCTATATCCAAATATGCGAGCTTGAATTAATCCCAGGCGTTTTGGAGCCCTAACAATTTTTACTTTATCATAGTTCACCAAGAAATCGTCCAGTCTCCGTTTCAGATGTGCTGCAGGTGTATTAAAGAGTAATAAAAGATTATGATAAATTTAATTACATTCGCATTTGAATAACTGAAGATAAGCGAAAATTCTAGATAACGTAATAATATGAACATAAACCCACATAATTCTGACTTGTCATCTACTAAAATGATTTCTTTCAGGAGCTCCGGTGGTGTTCGATCCAATATAGAATTAATGGTCCGAATAAACGTTGTGAATCCTTCGTTGTAAAATGTAATGATTATCGATGTTTGCATTGTTAGATTCTTGGGTTCGTTATCTCTGCACCTGCGAAGCGCATACTTCATTCATTTTTGTGATAATGGTTTCAACTTTTGAATATTTTTCTGTATCCTTCCTTACCACTGATCTCTGAAATCCGGTAAACGCCTACGATATCCAATGGAGTCTGATGCGTACTCGTTATACCCATACATGTTCAACATTTCATTAATAAGTTTAGATTCTCGTTCAGTTGGCTTCACGAATTTCACCCCGTTCCCCATGTCTCCTAAGCGTTTGGACGGTGCAAAGTACTTTGAATTTGATGCATTAACTCCATCGGACAAATCCACTAGAACCCAAGGTTCATCACATTTGACAACTTTTCGCATGTCGTAATTAAAACAGGCATTCGGGATATCTTTCCAACTATCCTTTGGAAGTCCATGTACTGCTTCAAAGGTGGTGGATGAATCTGATTCTGAGTCTATGTCTACGGAATCGTAACTTGTGACGATATCTTCCGAGATGGTTGGAGGAATGTCTTTCGTTTTTACTGCAGCGTTAAAGTCGCTATATTGTGCATTTTTGTGGTACTCGTTAAGATGATTAAGCTTCAACCTGTCCGCTTGAATAATTAATGAATTGAACACCAAAATGACGAGTAACGCCACCCAATTTGATGAAAAAGGTCCTACAACTGCGATAAAAAATATTTTTGGGACCATTTTACCAAATGTGAACGAAACATAGATGCTAAAATGATTCCAGCATCAGCAATTTCTGAAGTTATTACCTGCGTTCACGCATCATGAATGTTAAAATTATAAGATATTGCTACATACATTTTCGACACAAGTTAACTGTTGAGAAAATGAAATTACGCAAGTTGTTTTATTGCTACAATCATTTGACCTTGAAGATGAATGTTTTCATTGATGCTATCCTAAAGTAGTAGAATGACAAAAGTGGTATTTTGATTTACTAATTTATTAAACCAACAAACCGATCATTATGACACAAAAGATTAGCTTTGAAGTGTTATAGTAAGATTTTATTAGTAAACTTGAGTTAGTTCATCTATAATTATAATATGTATCATTAAATCGTCTAAATAAAGTCACCAATGTCTCATTTATTTCGCTCAAGCTTCATTCTCTTCGTCCTCCTCATCATTATCTCCGGTAGTTCGGCTGGTATCATCATCGTCGTCGTCGTCGTCATCATCCTCATCTAGATCGGAAGTCTCATAATCCACTGCCTCACCGGTGTAGTACAAGACAGCTCTTGGAATGATCTGTTCCCTGATATACTGCCCAATTTCAAAGTCCATGGTCAACGCCACTTGCACGTCTTCGTCTTCAGTTCCCTCCTCTGGGAGTAGAGGTGGTTTGAAAAAGTCAAAGAAGGATGGAATTTTCTCCTCTTTCTTAACAAGTCGAAGGGCACCAGACTGCTTATGCTTTTGCTTCTTCTGCACAATCCGAACGGTGATATTTTTCCCCTCCTGCCAATCAATAGTACACCCCTTGCAGTTGATGATTTCAGGACCTTCAAATCCAAACGGGTCTTGAGGATCCACTTCGCACTTCATCTCATACGTTTTCGTCAATACGGTATTGGTAAACCACTCGTTTTGGGAGAAGTGAAACAACAACTTGAATCCCATCGGCTCAGTCATTAGCTCTACTGAGATGTCCGTCAAATGTTTCAAAATAGGCTCATCATAGGAGTGAATCATTTCCGACAATCGGTCCACATTGCGCAACACATGCAGCCAAAACTCTGGAACTCCGGATACTGGAGCAGCAGCTTCGGCAGATGGCTCCTTCTTTACTTCCCCTCCAGCTGCTTCCGTTTTACTCCCCTTGCTCTTAGCTTCTGACTCACTCTCAGTTTCCCAAGTCGCTTCACATTCTTCATCAGTTGGCTCATGTTTACCGGAAGTGATTACAAGTCGCTGCTCATAAAACTTGGTATACAACGGATGATACTTGGCTTCCAGCTCGTGCACCTCTTTGAAAAAATTGCGCTCTACCTTGGCCAATTCCACCTGGATTTTTTTCAAAGCCTTGACACGACGTTCCACTTCCGGTGGTTGTTGTTCAAGCGTGCTGTCGCTTTCACCGAGCTTCAGATTCCATAACTGTTTAACAGGAGGCTTGATAAGTGCCCCAGGAACATCATTCTTGACATCACCTTCCGCCTTCCCCTCATCTTCAACTGCAATTTCCACTTGAGCCACGGATGGAGCTTCTTCGGGGGCCGACATATTTAACGAGTCGTGAACTTTTTCTCCTTCGAGATTGATGATGAACAGTTATCTTGAAAATTAAATCAACAAAATCAAACACAATACAAACAAAACTACCTTGACCTTGAGATTGAATTTTAATTAATCAAATTCCAACTTACCTTGATTAGACTAACAATTAACACTCAACACAATTGACAATCGAACTGACAATGGATTAGTGTGAAACAAACAATCGTATTGACCTTGAACGTGACGATAAAAATGCAATAAAAAATTATAAGGATATTTTATCCAAAAGAGAAATTTTCGGAAAAGAAACGCACGTTGTCAGTTGTCATGTTAATTCATTCTTTTCCCGCTTCTAAACCCCCACTGAAGGTCCACTTTGGACGCTCGGTAGACAAAGGAAATAGTGACTTGCGAAAAACTAATAAAACATCTCTAGGTACATCTGGATTGTCTTTGTTTATCTACATCTACATAGCACTGTTGACAATGAAATATCTGTATTCTGAACTGAAAGTATGAGTGAAAGTGAAATGAAAGTACGATAAGATAAAAGCACCGACTAAACTTGTAGCAACAATGCTACTCCCCCAAGCACCCATTTTGCTGGTTTATCACGACTTCGTAAGTTGAATGTCCAGACGTAGGTGGGACCTCTCATTTTAGTTTTGTAGACAGGACACTCATACATGCTTCTCGTATCCGCTTTATCTTGTGTAATGGCTTTCATGTACAGAACTGGCATTGCTGGATACAAATCCTTCAGTTTTGACTCCATAATCGTTGCCATCACTGAATCCCAACGGGCACCTTCCATGAAGAGACCGTGAATGTAGGCTCCATCCCTTGGTGGTGATCTTTGGAGTAAAATATGACATGAAGCAGATTGAATTGAAAGCATAAATTTTGGGTATGATTTTTACGTGAATTCATCCCGGATCTTCTTGGTGACTTCACATTGCAAACACATTTTATCCAACGGCAGCTCCTGCTTTCTCGCTGTCATCTGCATGATTGCTGTCAAGAAAGATTGAGGATTGAAGAACCCACCGAGCCATACGGCTGGCGGAAGTATGAAGTCTGCTGACCAAGTTTCTAGCTCGCGTGCCCTCAGCAGAAGGTCTGCGTACCAGGAGCCTAATCCTAATGTGGATGGATATGCCCGCTTTGTCCAGGAATTTGGAACTTGGTCAAGAAACAGGGAGTTGCTCAGCTCTTCCATTTCCGATGAGATAGTTAGCTCACCCTAATAAAATTTTGCAATACAATATTATTTGTATTCGCTTATAGGTGATGGGTTGTTTGTCACAGTAAATTGACTTTTTGATTAAAAAGTAGTATTCGATGACAGTAGAAGTAAAAGTAAGGAAATGTAAATTTTTAACCTTAAGACCTAGATCAAGTTCCCTCAATGACTTCCGGATTTCTGTAGTCAAGAAATTCATTCGTTCACATTCTTGCAGTGCAACTATCACATACGGTGTTTTATCTTCTGCCCTTCCTTGTATATCTGACATGTTAAAAGGATCCACAAGTTTTTCCATAATGTCATCTATGATTTGTTTTATCTACAAAGAAAGTATGTAAATAGGCATCTTCAAATTAATGACCCCGTGTTATTCTAAAGTGAAAGCAATAATATGGTGTTTTTGGTTATATGATTCGACAGATACAGCATTCAACTATCATAATTATTATCACTGACCTTTTCATCTTTTGTAGATGTCGCTCCACCTGACCCTGATGAATCTCTGGGCTGGAGTTCAAATATGGTTTTAAACAGACTTTCAGAAGTTGCTGTCAAGAACCCAATTTCCGCATTCGGATGGAGTCCATATAAGATTGGGGATTCGGGTGGCATTGTGTCATCAATGTATTGATGATAGCCCTGCAAATCAGTGCTGGATGGAGCCGGAAATCCTGGAGCGTAAGAAATTTCTCCATCCAACTACCAACAAAATCATAACATTTTGCATACAAACGTTCATTAAGGTAATGGAAATTCTATTCAATACTGAAATAGAGTGTAAGCCATACCAGTTCAGGAGCCATGTACTCTTCCAAGTAAGCACGACAAAGCCTTCGATCAAAATCATCAGTGATATGACCTCCATACATAATTTCACCAAAAAGGTATCGCAAATCTTCCCAAGGTACTTTATTGTTCGCTTCCAAATAGTTCAACAGCACGTAAACGCTAATCGTCAGATCTCCAGTGTTGAAAGGGTAGCAGCGGTTCCAACCTTGTGTTCCAAACTTTCTCCGTTCAGCCACAACCGCATGAAAGTAGCACAAGCTGAACAAAATCGCTTTGAATTCCAACTCTTTGGAACAAGTTTCCAGTGTTTCCTGTGTAAAGTTATCCAGTGACTTGTGTATATTTGCCAACATCCCTGAAGGCGGCTCATTCGTAAGTTTGATTGAAGATTCCAATATCCCCTGTGGAATAATATGGTTCTCAGGTCGTGAGGCAGGCTCAGCGCTTAAAAACACTCTGTACTTTTTATGTGCATTTTCCCAATTCTGTTCTAGCTTCTTCTCCAGCGAGTTCAGCCATTTGGAAACTAAATGAATGTTTTGGAGAATGACCCAATGTCCCTTTTCTGCGGAAACTTCAAGCGCATTCTCAGCCACAATCTCTTGGCCTTGTCCTAGTGAAATGTTGTGAAAGTTGCCTTTATCTGTTGTGTATCCCAGCTTTTTCCCCAGCGCTTCCACATCTTTTAGCGGATCAACCCCAGGACTTAAAATGAAGAAAATGGGCGTTGTATTATTTGACTCTTCATAAGATTTGGAAAAGTCTTGCCGTATTGACCGCACATATTTTGTGCCCAATGTTTCCTCGACGAAAACTGTGACAGCATAAGTCATACGATCTGGTCGTAGAGCTCTCATAATGCAAAGTCGATGTATCCCCGTTTTACTCTTCCAATCTTGTGGCATTTTTTCTCGCTCGGGACAATCCGCTTCGACAAACTTTTTCCAGCGCTTAGAAGAACCTTCAATGTCTCTATCAATGTTACGATATTCATCCAGACCTGCTAAGCTTTTTAAGGCTCCCCAACTACTATTTGTCAAAAATTCTACGGGACTCACAACGCCAGGTGTTATCGGGAATCGGAGTAAAAAGTCCAAATCTTTTGGAATGATAATTTCCTTTTGAACTTGGATTGTAAATGCCATTTGGGTGGTGAATATGAGCTTGTCACATTCAAATAATCCACGTGTTGTATACTGCCAAACGGAGTAGGTAATCGAGTCAATTAAATTGATAATCCGTTCAGAAACCTCGTTTGCTTGGGCAGCAGTTCGAATAGCATTTTGAAACACTGTTGAAAATGCTTTTAGGGAGAATTGGTAAATCGGATTGATTTTATTCAAGTCATTCAAAATGAAGTAGAGAAGTGATGCCCTGCTAGCTGCGGGTCTGTATAGTTCTCGAGCAGTGTCAATTTTCGCAGAAGTAATGACTGCTTCTTTTGCCTTTGTCTCGACATCCTGAGCTGTGCGTTTTGTTGTCTCAAGATTTTCAACTAAAGCTGTATCATCAAGGAAATTCCCTTGTGCTGACTGGAGACGGGAGAGTAAATCGTCTTCGAGCTTCTTCAGCAAAATTTTGAACTCATTTTGCTGCTTTGTAAGTTGAGACTTTTGGGTCTCCAAATCTGGTCGCTCCATTTTGACCACTTCAGCAAGAAGCTGATCTTCAAGGCCATCCCGAGTTACGGTGAAGTTTATGAGTGTGGTCTGAGCTTGCATTTCCGGTTTGTAGTGAGGATTTGCTAGCTTAGTGTGCAGAATGAGACGGAACTCTGCGTTGTAGTCAATCTCACGATCCCCCATTTTTATAGCTCTGAAAGTGATAATGTTCTTGTTTGACTTATTTATGTAACTAGCGTTAACCTAATAATTTTTTAGTTCTTAACTAAAACATACTTTCCTTTCTTAATTAAGTTTCTAGCCAAAAGTGGCTCCAACACGGGGTCAACATTTTCTCCAAGATTTTCTATCAAGACTGTGTTTCCTGCAGATATTGCTTCCTCAATCACATCCAGGTAGCCCCTTTGACCCAGCTGAATAACTTTGAGATTTGAGCCATACATACTCTTAATCCATTTGTTACCTTGCAGCTGTAAAAATCAAACCCTGATGAACTTACAGTACCCATTTATATTACTTTTATTTCCAATTTCTACGTGGACTATCTACCTGCGGATCAATTATCAATGGCCATCGCTGTGAATTCATGAGAATAGACGCGTTTTCAGATGACATGCGATCACTTGGTAAACCAAAATTATTCCAGGTCGCAATTTCTGCATCGTCTGTTAAAATGCTTAATGGATCCACATTTTCTGACATGGGTATAGGTGGCTAAGAATTATACAATTTACGAGATATATAACTTTCTGACTAACACCAGTACATATTTCTCACCTAAGGTGAATTGAATTAAAACGTACATCCATTTTTCTCAAATACGGCATCCAAGTCTTTTCCAGCAGTTCAACCCTATATTTCTTTGTAAAACATCCTACGTATGAAACAAAAGCGGTTACGAGAAGCATGTCCCCTGGGATTGTAATTGTGCTCGCCCGGTAACTAAATAAACGACGGTAGACCTCGTTTAATTTGTATTACAATGATTAAGGTTTTGTTCATATTTATCAGATGGTTTTACTTGTGAACGTTTTGTATCCATCTGGTTTTCTCAGCACCAAGTCCGCCAACTAAACGATTCGCAAGATCAATTGTGAGCGCAGTTTTATCAGCTTCCGCTTGACATTTCATTTTAGCTTCTGTAGCTGCGTCATATTCACTCGTTAAAACTGCTAGACGTTGCTCCAACTCCTGTGAGATTGTAAACGAAATGCCCGTTTGACATACCTACCTGTTCACATTATTAAAAAATATTATTTGTTTCAAGTTAAAGCCCTAAAGTCTTACATCAATTCGAGCTTTTAAAAATCTGAGTCGCTCCAACGCTTTGTTCAATGTATCGGTCGCTTCCTGTAGAGCTCTGCGCTTTGGAGCCACATCTTGAAACACCTCATTAAACTTCAGTACATTTATAACGTAAGAACAAAGACCTGACATCAGAATAATGAGTGAAAATTATGTATTTGTCATTCTTGAAATTGAAAAAAACTAGAACAAGCAGATATCTATAATGATAACCTGAAGCGGCAAAGGATTTGGATCGGATTTTTTCCGGATCAAATCCAGGAGACGTCACATAAGGATTCATAGCTTCAACGACTTGTGGGGTGATAGCTTCCTTGTCAAGTGTTACTAGTCCATCGAGAAACTTTTGTGCATCACCCATCATGTTACTCTGAAAACATTGAAAATTGTAGTGCAACAGTGAATCTTAAATACTTGTATAATGGTATCCTGTTACAGGAGCGATCATGTAATTTCACCTTTGCAGCTTTCCATGATCTATCTTTAGGAATTTTTCCGTTTCTTACTCCCTCCCACAAAGTATACACCGCCGAGATCACAGTGACAGCATCTGGAGGTGGTGAAGTGAAAGTCTTCAACTCCGTCAAGTTTGCTTTGTTTAACGTATTCAGAGCTGCAAACGCTGCCTGCAACGCGGGTTCTGCTTTCTCCAGCTCAATTCTACAAACTTCCTGAATTTTAGCAACGTTCTCTGCAGTAACAGCCACTTTCTTTTCTTCAATTGCAGCATTCTCCTTTTCTACGCTTACTATTCTCGTCTCTTTCTCCACAACCTTGATAAGATTGTTAGCTTGATCATTCTTTTCCTTGAGAACGACTTCTTGAACAGCAAGAACTTTCTTCATCTCCTCCACTTGGTGAGCGCAAGATTCCAATTTAGTCAACCCACTTTCCAGCCTGTCTGCCTTAGAAAGGGCTTCATTATTCTTGGCAGTCACCAGTTTTCCATACAAATCAATTTGTTCAAGAAAACTCTTTGGCGTTGTATAGTTATACCGCTTCTCATTAGTCAAATAAGTTGACGACATGTCATTCACGGAGGAATGAACAAAAGCCATAAATGAAGCAATTGGATCATGTAGTTCAGGAGGAAGAACTGTGATATCCTTCACAAACTTTTGGGATACAGACATCAGGGCTTCATGCGGCCACCCTTGGAACCATATTATAGAGGTGCAACTTATAACCGCTGGAAATTTTCTGGAACGGTTCCTCAGCGTCGTGCCAACTGGAGAGAAGCACAAAATGCACTTTAGCATTTTGCGCACTCTATCAATAAAGAATTTCCAGCAATTCTCTCTCGTCTCAGGTAGCCCCACTGCTTTCACTTCTGTTCGCATGCTGGCAATAATGTTCTCAACTTCGTCGTCTGGCAAAAGGTCTGCCACTTCACCGCTGGCAAGCATGTCATTTATCACCACCAAAAATCCTTCTTCAGCCACCTGTGCATCTGTGAGAAGGAAAGTGTTACCGAGATTCTTTTGTCCTGCCTTAATGTAAAGAACAGCGAGATCGCTTCGGAGGTCAACGATGCTGTAGCCTTTTCGAAGAGTGATTTGAAATACTTCCAGGCCTGATAAGAAAGCTGCTAATCTAGCCAAACTTTGCTTTCCGCTTCCTCCGACGCCAACTAGTAACGCGTTGCCTCGGGGCGACTCAAGAATCCTGCTAATTCTGCATATGTAATTGATGGCGTCCTCAAAAAGAACTAGGTTCATAATGGAATTGAACTCGTTGTAGGATTTTAGGGCGTCAATGAGTTGCTTCTGTAGATGATCAAAGTTTGTAACCGGCCTGAAATAATGAATAGCCATAGTTTATTAAAACAAAATTTGCAACCAGTTTTGGCAGCAATTATATCAACTTACATATACTTGGGATCACCAATGCCTTGTGCAAAATGACAGTAGATCAATGGCTTAGCCATAAGAATGGATTCATCCAAATCCTACATAATTGCCATTCATGTATTAGTTTCTTCTGGGGATTGTACTTTTGGGAGGGAGTTAATGAAGAAAATAATGTTTTTGATTTTGTGAGAGTGAAAGTTGAAGCGACATAGCATTATTTCAAACTAAAAGCAAATTGTCTTGACTTACATATACTTTGCAATCTAAAGAAAGCTTCTATTTTAAAGCTAAATAGAAAAACTATTACTAGGATTTAAAGACAAAAAAAAGCTTTGTTTCACTCTAAAAACTAATGAGATACCCACAGCAGTAGTGACATCAGGGAATATCTCATAGTGAAGTGCGGTGGACTTCTTTATCTGTCATCGTTTATCGGATGCAGTGTGGTACAGTACGCATAAATTTACATATACACACCCAAAAACAACACAGATTACAAATTGTGTTTACAACGTATTGTATTTAAAATACTGTATTTTTATATGGCTACGTGAAAAACACGACTTCAAAAATTATATAGTCTAGGACGTATACTCACGTAGACAAGCGTTCTAAACTTGGTGTGATATCTGATTTAATGTAAAATATAGTAAAAACATACTTCAAACCCTTTTTTAACGTTATCCGTCAGAAGTTTGTGAAATGTTTGGATGTCCTTGTCATCGACAAGCTTATCGCCATACACTCTCGATGCTTCATGCATCCACAAGCGCACCAGGTCAATGGGATGTTGGAGACAGTCAAACGTGCTGAATATTAGACCCTGAAAAGATGTTGATTTCAATTTAAAACGACTTTCCCTTTACGGGAAGAGTATTTTTCATACCTGAAAAATGTTTGAGAGATCCCTAAGGTTGAAAATATAATGAAACTTGACAGCAGTTGGAAGAAACGAGGCTGCGACTCGGGAATGAAGTGCCAACGCAATACTAACAATGGACTGGCAAGTGTTCTGAATTGCAGGACTGAATTTATGCACGGAACTTGCTAGATGCTGCTGCAAAATGTTTTTATAAATATTTTGAAGTGCATCCATTCCAGGAAAGCCTACAGAGAAAACTGCAAAATGTCTCTGAAGTCGGGGGTTGATTGTGAAGCTCCCCGCAGTTGGATTCATACACGCGACATATTGAACATTGTGTATATCTTTTAGCGTGATTTTAATACGATCATACCAATGACCGTAGTCGATATGTTGACGAATTAGAGTGTGAGGTTGGACAGTGCCGTAGGTATCAACTTCTGGCATGTTCATGTCATCAATAAAGTACACCAGCTTTTTATTTCCAGGAGGACCATAGTTCCGCCCAGCTTTCTTTTCTAAAGGTTTCTCCATTGCGCGTTGGAGCATTTCTGAGGTTGTATAGAAATTGAAGGGTATTTTACAAATCATGTGAGTTTCTGGGAGACACGCGAGTTTGTCCCCAATAAGAACCGTTTTTCCACTTCCGGCTGTTCCAACGAGCATCGTGGGTTGTCCCTTTTCCATCAGCATGTCGACAAAGTATTTGATTCTGATTGTTTCTGACGTGTGAACTATTGTGGCCTGCAATGGAAGATCTGGGTCTAGTTCAAACTTGGGTACTTTCTCAGACCAAGGTACAAGGCGTTTCGTTTCATTATCAATGTAGAAATCAAACACGGAACCTCCTTGAGGAAACTTGACGAATTTGAACTCTTGTTGAAACCACTTGGAAAAGTCTGCCCGGTGATCTACCATTTGGTCCTGGAAACAAGCAGAACCAAAAGCCCATACGACAGCGAATACAAAGTACAATTCATACCATTCTTTGGGACACTCTAGTGGAAGTATTTCGGGGACCATGAGACATTCCAGCAAATTGCAGAGCACTTGAAGGTGTGTTATTTCAGGCATTGGAGTTATTCTCTTGAAGCGAGTTTTAAACATATCGATAACGGTTGGTACGTATTTGTCGAAGAGAAGTGTTAAGATGGCCTTCTCGCCGGCACTTTCCCGTTTTTCTAGCCACGACGCTACAAAACTGGAATCATTATTATCAGTAAGCTATAACCGTAAACAAGGGATAAACTACCTTTATTGATTGTAAATTATTTGGATGTAAGTATAAGTTTCATACGGATTCCAACCCAGATCCTGTGGGTTAATGTACAAAATCCCTGCCCGACTCACAGTCGCAGGTGTGGCTGTTTTTAGTGTGTAGATTTCAAATATTAAACGCATCATCTTTGTCAATGCAATTCGCTCGTTGCTGGCCAGTGTCAAAACTTTATTGTCATCCATGACCGTATTTAAGGATTCAATCCACATTGGGTCAATGTCGCCATCCAAGATTATCCACTTGGGCCCATCAGCACTCATATTCGCTTGGTCCCGCATGAGAACAGAGAAAATTCCTAGTGTTCGCACAGTAAAGTTTTAAAATACGATTTAATGATGAAATTATGATAAAATAAGACTTTTTATTTTTGACTTTTACCGTCTTTCCATTCACGAGTGGTAGCATTTATAACACCAAAAAGTTCATCGTTTGTCACAGCTTTCGGGTTTAAGTCGTTGCAAATCGGCTTGCACTTGAGATTTTGGTTTGTTTTGAACAATGTTTTCCAAACCTAAACGAACATTTCTAACATCAGTATCTCAACATCATCATAGTACGTCAGTATCCAGTTTCAATCAAGCTACCTGCGTTTTCCCAGTACCAGCATTTCCCAAAATGAAAACGGAATGTCGCACATCAATTAGTTCTTGAAGTTGTACAACCTTCAAAATAAAGTTTTCCTCTGGTTGCAAGTTCAATTGTGCTGTGGCTTGTCGAACTGATGACTCAAACTCTGCATCTCGTTTTCTTGGAACTTCTAATGCAGGGAAGAGATCTCCAATTAACCCCATGAATACTGGCGTGTCATCTGAGACTATTTTTGGAATGTTGAAATCTCTCAAGGCTCGCATAAGCACTTGATCTTCAGATCGGCCTGGATCACCTCGCTGTAATGTTGCATAATATGGAATTACTGCGGTATTTTTCATGCACATCTAGAAGTAATTATCGCATTGCAGCGTATACAATTCTGATCGTAACCTTTAAGGAACCAGCAACTACCAATACAGACTTTATAGCTCTGAGTCCCCAATCATAATGATCTTGCTTTGAGAGAAGCTCCTTGCACAAGGTGTACAATGTAATGAACTTTCGTGCTAAAATCCGAGCTTCCTGAAATCCTTCCGCCACCAACATGATTTCGCAAATTAGCTCAAAGTCAGGAACAACCATAGCGCATGGACGAAAGAGAGCTTTCAGATTTTCTATATAATATAAATTTTATACCATTTTTAATTCTCCTCACGCCTTTCTAAATAATCAATAATGCAACATTGTTTTTTACCTGGGAGTTCCGACCGTCCGGCATATCCAGCTAGAAATTACAAAGTTTAGCAGTTTAAATTTAAATTTAAGTCAAAGAACGAATGCATTTAATACAATGGTGTGAACTGCACGTTACGATTCATTGTAATGAATAGCCCAACAGTAGGATTTAGTGCGATATCTTCTCCCATAAAGATGAATCTAGTTTTCTTATCCCTAATCGCGTCCTGGATTGATTTAACTTGAACAGCCACAACAGAAAGCACTTCTACAGTGATTCGATTGAATTCGTCGAAACAACCCCAGGCCTAAGGAACGTCAATTTTACTTTTTTTTTTTAAATAACTGCCAACCACAGATTAAAAACACACATTTATATCGTTATTGAATTGCGAATTTAAAAAAGTCATACGCCTGTCTGAGCCAGTCCCTTACAAATATTTCCAACAGATCGTCTGAAAAATTCAAGGATTTATTCTTATATGAATGATAATGCTTGTCGAAAACAAATTGACTGAAATATAAACGAAGATTGCTTACACATCCATCTGCTCACTACAGTTGAAAACGTACACCATCATACCCAGTGCTCGACCAAGATCTTTGGTAGTTTCTAATTTAAACATAAATACAGTTTATATTACAAACATAAAATCGATGCATTTCATTCGATTGGATATTATGTCAGTTCAGTTAGCACATAAAGCCGGATTGTTTCATAGGAAGTTATATTAGTACCAGTTTTCCCAGTTCCTAAACATTCCAGTTCCAGGGATTTAATTTAAAAAATAAAAATTTGCATTAATTACCCTAATTGGTTAATTTTACATTAAATCACAATTAAATTCTTAAGAGAAAATCCCAAATATACCTGCTGGTCCAGCAGGTGCACCTCCCATTATCAAGTGTAACGACTGCAACAAATATTCCCGTCAAAAATTAATTTGTGTTACAAACAGATTGACAAAGTACTACTGGGATTGTTACCTGAGTCAAAGTAATGTAGCATCTGTCTGTAAGCTAAATATGAATTTTTATTTTTAAAATCTGGCATTACTTGAATTGATCATCGCAGAAGTATGCATTGATAAACTCACAGGTGTAATCACAAGCCTCGGCGTATTCCCCAGATATTCATACCAATACATCAACTCTGCATCACATATATTTGCGTAGCAATCACCAGAAACGCCATCCCACCTGTGTCTTAATTGACTCTGCCACTGAAAAGCTTGAGCTGACTCTACTCGCATTTGTATTAATTTCCCAACTACATCTCGGGAGTGTACATCAATCGTACAAATTGTCATAACTTTTTGCCTCTCCTGTGCGCTGAGAGATCCTAATAATAAACCAATTAGCGTGTTCAACTGATTGACTTGCTTTCTAAGATAATCCTTCAACGCATTTTCATATCCATCTTCCAATTTAGTGAAAGCTTGGTTGACCTCGGCAGTCCACCATATTTGTGTTCCACAGAGAGCGATTTGCGCAGGATATTCTTGGATCCATGTCTCCCTTGCCTTATCTTCATAGGCTGTAACCGATACTGCAAAGTAGTTACGATTAGTTGTTCTCATCGTTTTCTCGAGTCGCCCCAGCCAAACTTCTACTGCTCCGGTGCAATCACAACTTTCCTGGAATTTTACCACCTCTCCGTCTTTTGCTTTCATTGCAATTGCAATTTTACTTGTGGCTGGATTACTTTTATCGAATTCCAATTTAGACAATGAATCAAATAACTTGGTTAAGTGTCTGCTAACCATTTCTGGCTCATTCCCATTGGAAAGAATGTCGAGGAGATCGACCGAAGATACAAAGTAGAATCGGGGGAATGCGAGACGCTTTGTTTCCAAATAGTCTGCCAGTGCTTTTTCGCACAAACCAAGTTCCTTTTGGAGTCTTTCCAGCTCATTAAGAACGTTTGGTTGGTTTGTCGTTTCAACTACATTTTTGGAAACGTAAAGCTTCTGCAAAACTACTTTAAAATCAGTGTCAATATTGTCAAACCTTGCAGAATCCTCCGGAAGGTTACAACGAATGTCGTCAGAAGCAATGAAGATTGATTCTAAATGACACCAAGTTCGTTGCACTTCAGAGAGTGCAGACATTACCTGGTCACAAATGAATAGCCTATTTTGCCAATATTCCACTTCTTCCTGGAAGAAAGCGATATATTTGGACATGGCAATGTTTTGTAGTTGAACTTGGTTATCTTCAAGTATTTCGATGAGTTCTTCCGAAGCCCTGATTAGCTGCGTCCCTGTTCTTGGATGCAGCTCCAAACTGTATTCCTGGACTGACCAGGTGTCATCCAGTTCTTTGAGAGTTTTCTCCATTGAGCTTTCCTTGACGGCTTTGTCAACCACGTTTTTCACTTCTTCCTCAAAGTTGTGAAGATTCAATGCGAGCAAATCTGCCATAGTTGTGGTCGGATCCGCAGAAAATTTATGCTACGAAAAAGGTATTCACGGACAGGTTGATTCTTCTTAACACCCATTGAAATGTACAAGTATTATAAGATCTACTTTGTACAAACTTACAATCAACATTTTGTAAAGTCTCGGCCAAATCTGAAACATGAAAATTTCCATGATGCGTCAGAAAAAGTGTTGATACTACAGACATTCATGAGAACTTTCATAGTCATAGAATAATTAACTCTAACCTTCGTAGAAGCCATCAGCTCCTCCCAATGTCGTTCCCTTATAGAAGGATTCTGCAACTCTGCCACGGACTTTAATGACGATAATATGTTTCGTATTGTTGCTTCCAACCCCAAGTAAATTGTCCAGTCTTTCACATCTTTATCCATAGCTTTGACTTCCTTTGACATTCGCTTGCACTCCAGGTCCATGTTCTCTACATTAATGTTTTGCCAAGGAGTTGTTTTCCAATCGTCAATGAATGCATCCACAATTAGAATGTAGTCCCAAATCTGTTTTGCTAGTCGAATTTCTTTGCGACATTGTCGGAGCGCTTTAGGTTCAGGTACGTGGACTTCGAATAAGCTAGCTGCTGAGCAAATGTCTTGATACTCATCTTCCAGTTTGCTAGTTTCAAAGTTGATGTTGTCGATCTCTTTGTATGGAAAGGCGGAGTTTTGACTGAAAGCGTACAGAATTGATGAGAATCTGATGGAATGCCATTTAAGTTTTATAATTAAGGTAAAACTTACTCGAAAAATTGAAAAGTTTTGAAGAGATCTCTATAAGCATGCTGTTTCAAGTCAAAATCTGCAATTCGCCTGCGAATGGAAGAAACCTCTTGTGCTTGCAGAGGAGCCACTTGGTGCTTGACTTGAATGCCAAGCTTCTTGGTGTTTATCCATTTTTGTGGCAGCTCCTCCAACTGAACAAAGACTGTTTCTGGGAGCTCATAGTCGTACAGCTTTAAAAGTTCAATGTATTGTTTGATGGGCTCGAACATTTTATCAGTGATTTGCTGACGTTCTTTAACTCGTTGAAGCCAACTCATCACGGATATGAGAGTTTTCAGGTCGCCTTCCGTTAGTCCTTGAGTCAACCCGTTTTCAGCCTCAATTATAAACTGATCGAGTCCAGACAATCTAATTGGAATAGAATATAAGGCACGCTTAAATTCATGCAAAAGATAAAGGTTTCAAAAAGTTCATCATACCCTCCAATAACGCTGTCGATCAAATATTGCTTGAACATCAGTCCCCATGAGCTGCAGAGGTTTAGTAAATCATCCTTGAATGGTTTCATATTCAATTTGAACCACTTTTCAAAAATGATTTCGCTTGCGAATTTGTTTATCTCTGCATATATACCTTCGAATCTATCAATCTAAAAAAATCGAGTTTTAACTAGAATGTGCAAAGATGAAATTGAGACATCTTATGATGTTAGCATCACTAACCATTTGTTTAAACTGATCAAGGGTTGGTGCAGCATCGGGGATAGTTTCTCCATTTAACTTAGCATCTATTTCATCTTGACTCAATTGATGACCGTATTTCAAAAACTGTCTAAGATATTCTTTCTTGTCATCTTCCCACAGGTATGCAAAGGGTTCAAAACGTGTAGAATATTCAAATGACATATTTATGACAACGCTTATGCGTTCCTTGATGTCCTCTTTCATTTCGGCAATGTCCGACATTGCCTCTACTTCGTCCTGTACAGAATAATTTGAAAAACATCAAAACCATAGCTTTGAAGGAATAACGATATAGACATTCAACATTTCGACTGTTTCCAAACTAAATTAAATTAATATCAATAATTACCAAAAAATCTTCTGCTTCGCCAACAAGATTAACTCGATTTACTAAAGCAGCCTGATTACAAATGTCATCCATAATACCCTCAACCATCTGCATAAAATTATCCTCTATTGTTGATTCCAATGGTGGCATAAACATAGGACCATTGCTTTCATCCAGCTCCATTGTCACCTCAAACAGAGGAGACGGTGTAAGAGCCGGATCAGTGTGATCCAATAAGTAGCCAAGCCTAGACGTTGAAATGTAATTTTTTTATTGGTAATAAAGCTAGTGTTTAATTAGATTCATCAAGAGTTGTGTACATACGATACTGCAACAGTTCTTATCAATCCATGCACGATAATTCCTTCCACATGTTTCAAATACTCTTCCCATGAGCTTTCTACAGTGTCCTCTTCCACCAACAGTTGTTTGTTCTTTTCCATGATCTCCTGGATCTTGCCTGATGTCTCCTCGATTTCTTTGTATTGCTTTGCTTTTCTTGACATTGCAAGCTCATTCAATGACAACAAATTGGTCCGCTTCTTGTCCTTTCTTTGAAATAACGGATGCTCAACCCATGTCAACATTTGTTTGCTGATGAGGTCAACATTGTCAACGGCTTGGCGCACTTTAACAAGCAGGCTCTCTACGGGAGTCTCTAATTTCTCGATGAAAGCATTAACGCCTAGTTGCATGAAAAAGAAACAGTATCAAATGCTGCATACTGAATAGCAGTCGGTGAAAACAATACTTTCACTTTCGCTTTTACCTGAATCTGACCATTTGAGACTCTCACGGCCTTCCAAGATCATGATATCGATTTCATCAATTCTAGCTCTTAACAAATTTAACTCAACATCCGAAGTAATGTTCAGTATTTCATTATACGCCTGCCCAATGTTATCCAAGCTAATCATGTATCGTCGAAAAGTTAAAAATTGTTTTTCCAACATTTGAGCCAGCTCGGGGATTTCCGTGTAGCCGGCATCTTTCAGGAACCTGATCTCTTTCAATGATCCATATAACTAGATTGATATTATTACTTACTTTGAAGCAATTATCAGTCATCAGCATGCTTCAGCTCATATGATTGTTCCACTAGCATAACTTACTTCCGGTCTAAAATTGACCACAACAGAATCAATATCATCCCCATCTGCAAACAGATACTCATTCAACCAGGACTCTCCTTGTTCCTCAACTTCCTTTTTCCAGGCGAGGAAAGTCTCATCCTGAAAATCCTTCAGTGTTTTCGAAAGTGTAGAGTGCCTTGCAAGCAAGCGAGTAACAAGGTCTTTGTCTTCGACGTTCAAATTTAATGTTTGAAACTGAGCAATGTTTTCATCAATGCTGCTTTGCATATCCCGAGCCCAATGGATGGATGCGGAATAGGGTGGAAATTGTTGGTAGATTGAGCACCTTTCACGAACTGGAAGTGATGTGACGCTACTATCAAATATTTCCTAAGCAAAATAATATTAACCATAAGAGATTGTAGAATGCCAATTGCCACTTCATGTAGGTACAACACAAATCATCAATCTAGTAACGTAACCTAAAAATTAATATAAATGTTTGACGAAACCTGAATTCGATCAAAATCTGCATTGAGAATGGCAATGTATTGAGGATATTTGGGCTCAAAATCCGATTTGATAATCGGTCTTTCAATCAACTGTCCCAATGTGATAATCAACTTATAAAGGGACTCTGGCGTGTGGCATGCATCAAATGCATGAACACAAATGGCTGATAGTTGCTGATCAATATCTTTAACTTTCTCCTCATACGAATCGTAATCAGTCTCAAAACTATCGTCCTCGGGATCACAGCAGTCATATGGGATGCCACCAAATCGCTGATAAAATTCAATAAACTCCTCATGAAGCTTTTGGACTTTAGCACTGAAATGCTTGCCACGATCCCCTCCAAAGTCAATACGTTCCAATTTGCATAGTTCGACGGAAGTTTCAAATAGTTCCTGTGTGATATGAATGAAAAATCTGTTTGAACTGTTTTTAAAGAAAAGCAGCAAGAAAATGTTGTGGCCACCTTCAGTTGCTTAATGCGATTTTCAAACTTATCAAATCTATGAAAAACCAGGTGAGGAAGAAAGTCCCAATATTTCACAGGGTAATCCTCATAAAAATACTTGTGCAGTCTACTTTTTTCCTCCATATACAAGTCCCGGAAATAGTCCAAAACATCTAGCACCGTTATAGACTTCATGAGTCCCTCTTCCGGTTCCATCTGAAATATGGAGCTACCTCCAAGATAAGCCCTTGCCATTTCAAGAACAAGATTACATATTTCTTGCAGCAACACAATGACCCTTGCTGGAGTACAGTAATGTTTCGAGAAGCCCCAAATGAGACAAACGCACTGCAACATTGGATCCAACTGCTCTCGAACTTCATCAAAAGTTGTGCCTTGCACAGTTTCAATGTATTTGCGAAGTGGTTTAAGATGAGTAAGAATGTCTTGCGACTCCGCAAGACTGGAAACCACGTTCCTGTACGTAGTTCTAAAGGAGGGCCAGTATACTGACTCTATTTCTTCTAAAAGAGCTCCACATTTTTGCATCTTTTCTTCGCTCAGTTGATCATAAATGCATTGCAAATCTTCTACACGATCTTCCCAAAATGATAACTCAACAAATGGGGTGGGATGTTGGCCAGACTGCAAAGCCTGGGAGGAGTCTTGTTGAAGTACTTCTGCGATTTGGACATTCCATTTGACCACCAGGGTCTCCAATTTCTTTTTGAATTGAGGATCCATACCAGAGGATCCCCTGAAAAATTATAAAATCTTTCGCATTCGACCAAAGAAGTTGTGATTAATTAATTCTTTCAATTTCCCAATACATACTTTTCAATAACTCGACGCTCATTCAAATCTATCACGTCATCCTCCAAAGGCATGTGAAGTAGAGTTTTCTTTCGAAGTTGACCCTGAACAGTGTAGATTGCCCCACAAACTTCTTCTGTGTGATGCCTGACGTCTGCAACCACTGTTTCTGGCCATTTTGTTTGTGAAATTTCTGCGGTGACGACAGGCGCTACAACCTATTGTCCCAGACAAAAGAGTTTGTAAATAATTCGCCAACTCTATAGCACATTATTATATTATATTTGCATTTCGGGGTAACATAATACCTCATCTACAAAGGAAACTAAAGCCTCAAGGGATTGAGGTGCCAAGTCTCCAAAAATAAGATGCTCACGAAATGTAGTGTCATCCTTCCCAAATGTCATTGGATTCTTCTTTATGAAATAGCACGATTTCAACTTCATCGCAATGGAATACCCATCAATAGCCGTCAACTGTCCGAATGCGTTGAGTGTCATTACTAATATCTTTTTTACCAAGAATAAAATATGATTGAACTAAATCAATTTGCAACTTTATTTGTTTATTTATATAGTTTAAAATCAAAGAAACACTATTTACCATTTTCTCAGCCTTATCAAAATAATCGTTCACAATGCCCCGGTATTCCTCCACATTCAACATCTTTTGCCATTTATCAATCTTGATTTTTAATGAGCGAAGAACATAATCATATATGAAATCTAATCTGATATCGAAACCTGGCTCATAACCACCACCATGTTGCTGTTGATCTTTCCCCCCTCCCATTTCGACTAATTTTTTTTGGGTACTTGTACCCAATCCTAATAATATCTCATTGATAACACGATACAATCGAAGCAGACACTTCGTTGCAATCCAACCACAGGAAAGGATTGGATTGAACTGAACATTCTTTTCTGAAATTGCAAGTATGCATTGGACATTGGACCTGTAAAAACATTTCCATGCATGAGAACGCCAGCAGTGAAGGAATTTTCTTCCAACTCGAGAGAACCAACAAATATTTCTTGTGCAGGTTTGATCAATAGTAAAGTGCACCATTTGCAATATTAAAGCATTTTGCAGTAGAGTCAAAGCGATGAGCAGTTCATTCTCCATTTGTGTGACAGTTTGTACCAGGCAAAAAATCCAGTTTAGAAAATTATCGTGTAAAATTACGTTGCTTTCACTTGGATATGCACAGCCATCATATGCAAAGATATATTTATGATACATTATGCCTAAGTGGATCGTGCAAGAAGCTACGTTCAGTAGCGTGCTGTTATGGTATGGTATGATAAATGATGGGACTGTGTATCTAATTCATATATAAGGCAGTTCTATTAAATATGTCTTTATTGTAAAGTTACTATTTATAACAATTTGATTCATTGCAAGGTCAGAACTCCAGATTACAATTTACAAATACTCAAAGACTATTTGTAAGCAGGGGGTTCCACGTCCGCAGAATTACCTATTACATTTATAATTGTATTGATATCACAGCACTATAACGTTTACATACATTGGTGTGAAATAGATCATGTCAATACGTCACAACTGTAATACCACAGTTATTTGCTAAGCCTACTCCCATTTAAATACCCCCCGCTGTATTCACAAATACTATACATACGACGTAACTACTGGTGTATCATTTTGGTACTGGGCACTATTAATGTGCAGACTGGTTATCTTAGGGCACCAGAAGGTTTTTCGGGTAAGTTTGCGATTCTAATCCTATATGTTTTCAGTCTTCGACGGCGTCTACGATCCCACTCAATGGAAATCATGTCAGCAACTGGGATTGGGTCAGAAACTCGCGGATCCAGCTGCCATGGTCGTAGGTTTGGAGGTAGAAACGGTGAGATTAATGTTCCATTAAGAACTACTGATTTGGTCCTATTTGCAAACTCAGAAATAAAACTATTCCTGAAAGCTCCCTTGGTCCGGAAATCATCAAAAATTGGATACCTTTTCATACGTTTGATCAGCAGCCTATTTTCAGATTTCCCTGATATTGTCAACGATTGCACTGTGAAAAAAAAGGTTTTCTGCATTAGGATCAGATTGTCCTGTCCACGTAATTACTAAAGAATACATTAATTAAGAGCTTATGCATACCTTGACAATGAACAATGAAGCTGTTGCACCAAAAGTCAATATAATAAACTTCAGTGCATTCCCACTGCGGCTCAGCATGGAGGAACCCTGCGGTAACTAATTCAGCCATATTAATCATATGTACTTCTACATTTGGGTCGCGTGGGTTCTTCAATACATACCAGCGACCTTGTGGGGCAATATTAAAAACACATTTTTATAACTTTACATACTTAACTATTTGCTATGTTAGAATTCTAGAAAACGTTTTACTACTGTTCACTTACAAGTTTCATCAGGCTGAGTTTTAATGAAGACTAGGGAGGAGACTCGGAACATACGTGTCAAATGCTGTGCCTGGCTGTCCCTTTGATTTTCGCAAGCAGCAGGAGAAATAAAGAGCTCGTCCAGCGCTCTGTCCCACATTCCCACGAATCCAGTTGTGTACAGAATTAATACCTGAAACAACCAATTTAAGGTTTTTTCTGTGTCCAGTAGACTTAAATATTAAGCGAAAATAATTAAGGTTGGAGGTTCCCCATAGAGCTAAATGAAAAAGTCATTGAGTATCAATGGGCAACTGCCTTGATAAGCATGG